>JANJYP010102882.1:0-14967 GCA_024605115.1 Rastrelliger brachysoma | reverse complement strand
ACAATCTAAATGAATTTTAATGAGTTTAATATTAGTAATATTTACAAATATTTACACATCACAATCAATTTGCAGTTTTCCTTTTTTTGCTGTACATTTTGTTAGTGGAGGTATTTTTAGATTTTTAAGAATACACAGGAAAGGTGCAAGGATCTGATTGCACAAATGCTTTCCTTATTTCTGCTGACACCAATATTTGAAGCCACTGGCCCAGCTGTTGTTGTGCTGAACTGCCAGAATACAATCAGGAAATGGATATCCAACACAGAGCTGAACACTTAGTCTTCCCGTGGCCTTGTCGTCCCATGTGACACAACGCAAAGATAACTTGGAAAATGTATGAAAAAAGCTTGAGTGCTGAATGAATACCCCTTGTAGAAAAGTATTTATACTCATTCACAATTTTTGTATATGGGCATAGATTTTTTTTTTTTTTACAGTAAAGCAAAGCATGCCTAAGCAAAAAATACAACAAAAACATAAGTATTATTCAGACCCTGGCAATTAACAGGCCAAATGCGAAATACAGGATATGAACAGAGGAACCACCGGTGTGTTGGAAACCCATCATATGCAGACACTTTGCTTTCTCACAGCTTGAACGAGGCCCCCACTCAGAAGTTTAAACACCCTGCCTGTCCCCTGAAGAAAGCTTTTATGAGCTGTAGCAGAACCACGCAGAGGTGTGGAGGTGGAGAATGGCCCGCACATCCAGTGTGCTCAAGCCTACCGGAGTTACACAGGTCGTCCGGAGCCAGCAAGGGCCGATGTGGGCCAGTGAAAGCTAGTAGGGGGATAACAGGGACCATCAAGATCCAGGAAGTTGAGTCCAAACTAAGACATCAATCTGTCATCTCCTTCAAATCTTAACATCACAGCTACCATTTGTTTTAACTGTCTTCCAACTGGAAATCTCATATTCGAGTCCTCTTGACAGTGAGTCAAGAGCAAGCAGCCTAACAAGTGTCATTAGGCAGAATACTGTATCTCTGTAGCTCCAGGGCTACTGCTCTACAGCTGAACCTGAACTATGACCTCCCTGGGAAGGGGAGCAAGAGAAAATTTCAGGGATTAACTGAGTATCGCCAAAAAAATTGATATTTTTTTTCATTTATGCTTTGTTTTCTTAACATTACAGACAAAGCTGCCGTAACGCTCCACTTTAAAATAAGCACCAGCTAAATCACTAAATTACACAATTTTAGTCCAAGAGCAACAGCTTACACTAAAATGTTGCAAAAAGTGCCTTCAGTAAGTAAGTTTGAATGTGTGTATGAATGAAACTGTTGAAGTATAAGTCTCACAATTTAAGAGTTTACAGTCATGGCAGCAGCTCTGTATGGCGGTGCTTGGATCTAAATGTTAACATCAGCATGCTAACATGCCCATTATGGCAACATGCTGATGTTTAGCAGGTACAATGGTTACCATGTTCAGCGTCGTAGTTTTGCATGTTGGCATGCTCAGATTTGCTAATTAGCTCTAAATAGGATGTGCACCTGAGGCTATTGGGGGCGTCATTCATTTTAGATATATACTGCACGAATAAAATGTTTGACTTGAACACCAGAGGAACACCAGAGCCACTACAGTTTATCCTGAGGAGAACATGAAATATCTGGCAGTTGTTGAGTCATTTAACTCAAAGCCACAAATGTGAACCTCGTTGCACTAGACGAGACCGTAAGGGATAGAAGTCCGTAGCATTCATCATTTGGGAACCATGAATGTCTCCACAACATTTTATAGTAATCCATTCATAGCTGTTGAGATATTCCAAAGTAGTGGACAAAACTTCATCACACGAGCACGACTCTTAAAAAAGTCATACATTTACAAGGACTCGACGTTAACACAATATAAATTATAAACTGTAGAGTGATATTACAAGTGCTAATTGTAAACAAAGTGTCTTTCCGGTTCTGCTGACATGAATCCATAACCATCTGCAGTGGGTAATGGTGGGGAACACAGTGAGCGTGCAGCTGTGGCTTGTCGTGACAGAGATGGGATTGAGGTATCTCAAGTCTGTGCCAGGCAGGCTGTATATCAGAGCACTCATCCCCCTTTTAACAAGTCTGCCTGTCCACCACTGTGGGGAATGCATAAAACAGATGCAGCTGTCAGACAGGAGAGAAGTGAGGAGTGGCCTGGCTGTTGTTTGATGAGTTTAAGCCTGAGCTACACTCTGGGTGCTGGGAAATGTGCCAATCAGGGAGGAAGACTGTGGTTGGGAATGAGTTGGAGGTAGCCTCATTTTATCTGTCATCTTTATTTTGGAGAGAGAAAAACATCACAGTGCATATTGAAATCTATCAAATCCATCTATCATAATCATATACGATCAGCAAGCAATTAATCCTGTAAAACCTGAATTCAAACATTTTAGAGCCTAACTTCTGCACATGTATACTCAACAAGATCAACAAGACTGCAACTTTCTATTATTTCATCATCTCCTACCTAACTGTGCAGAGCAGTGGGACGTTGTGTCAACCAACTACTGTGTCTAGAATAGTGTAGTCTGGATGGATTTTTACCCTCAGCTGGGCCCACCACCGCCAGCAGAGAAGTGTGTGGTCAGTGATCACCCTTTAAAAATACACACACCCTTCTCAAATGCACTTCCTTGGTATAAAGGGAGAGAAGTCGCAGCTGAATGGAATTCCCACCATGAAGGGATCTTTCTTTCACTGTTCATCTGAAATGAGTGACCACATTCAAGAGGGTTTTAGTCACTCTATGCTGGCTTTTTCAACATGTTTGTGTACACGTGATCCATCGAAATGTTCAAGTGCTTGTACTTGAAGAAGCTTTTTCTTAGGTCTTAGTTTTCATGCAACAAGTGGTATAATACAAATATTATAATTAGGTGGTAATGCTGTAATTGTTTGAACATGGATGAGTCCAGTTGGATATAAATATATTTTTGAGGCACATTATATATATATCATATTTTGGCGTCAGATGGGTGGTTGTTGTCACAATGGACAAAATAATTAGTTCAACAATTGTATCATTAGAAAAGCAAAGTGTCTGTTTCAGTATTTTAAATGATTGGTCCTACAACCTCGATCTCAACAAAACCATTGCAAAGTATCTAATGTTCTTAACAATCCTGAGGTGAGAGACAGAGGCTTGAATTGTTCTCATTTTAGCATTTTTTAAAGGCAGTGCATTGATTACATGTCTGAACCCATTCACTCATTTCATCTGATGTGTGTTGAGCCACTCCACCTTGGAGTTGAGTACTATTCAGCAGTTTGGAAGCAGACTCTCACATCAGAGACAGAACAAATCAAGAAGGAAAGTAATGGCCCAGCAGCAAATTCAAAAAGAGCTGAGCACTTTCAGAACACTAAACAACTGTTTGGCTTGTCTACACTCTCTCACATTCAGGATGAAAAAGGTCTGTGAGTAAGCACAGGCACTAAAATGGAACCAAAAATATTGGCAGGTCATTTCAATGTGCGTGGGCAAACTGAACACCAACATGGAAAAAACAGCAGAGTAACCTTGAAACCTGCCATGTTCTGTTCTTTACTTTCAAAATGCCCGGGGCACTTTACACATGGGGATAGACTCAGACCGGTTGATGGCCACAGTCTAGGCCACAGACCACAAAAACCTTTGCTTTGAAGTGTGTAAACTGCTAGCAACCACATCACTAAACCAATCACAGAAACTTTGGGGCAATCTCCTAGGTGCTAAAACACCAGACAATCTCTGTTAGTCAACAATCCAGGCAGTGGGATGAGGATAAGATCCCACAAGTCTCTCCCATAAGACTAAAGCTAAAGCGCTGCTAAAGAACAAAACTATATGACATGATGAGTACCTCAATTAGTGGCAGTTGTAAAACCTGATAGACTCGTGTCGCTCAAACCAATTTGAGCTTGTCACTAAGTCAGATTCAGAAATATGGAGACCTGCAGTGGTACCAGGGGCCAAAGGCCAAATGGATAGNAAAGTTAAAACAACAGTTTAATTGAGCCACATTTTTCTGTAAAGTACAGCCCAAATGTTTTCAGTTCATTTTTCATTATTATGATTAAGTCTCTGAAAAGTTCATTGCCACAACTTGCAGCAGAAAACTGCAATGGGTCCAATATGAAGCCAAAACTCAAATTACCTCCAGACATCACTGCTGAGTCAAGTAACTCACAAAGGAAATACTGAAGAGTTGTGAGCTGCTATTTGTCTATACAATGTCGATTCAAACTTCCATCTATGTCAATCTTTAAAAGTTGTTAATAAAAAATGTCACGTTATGAAAATAAACAGCGGTAATGTAGGCCACAGTAAACTAAGTGTACTGTGTGTCTATGAGTATGTGACATGTGAGTGTGCAGTGCAGGCTCAATTTGCATATGTTTATGGCTATGTTTCTTCAGACTACTACTACTTAACACAACACTAAACATATATTCACTGTAGTGAGTCCACATGACAAAAATGAGTGAGCCTAGTTAAAAACAAAGTGATGATGTCTTCTGCACTGCACCAGTTTATACAACAGGTCCAACTGTATGTGAGATATCACCTGATACAGTTTGTATAGCAGTGCTTTATTGCATGAGAATATAATCAACCAAAGTATAAAAATAGCAAATATGCACATAGAACACACACAATCTATAGAAGAAATGTGACTTATGAAAGCTCAATGTCTGAAGACCAGAGCTGTGCAAAAGGGTAGTGACCTAAAACACAATATCCATCTTGGTTTGTCATTATTGTTTTTTTAAGGTCAGAAGGGGGGTAAACAGTCTGGTTTCCACTACAGCTGGCCTTGCCATCAAGAAACAACCGAAAGCCACAATCATATATAATGAATGTGTGAAACATGTTGTAAAACACAATCTGGAGTACTCTTGTAAAGTGACCTTGTTGAAAAATTCACTCATGCAGCTAGACTTTCCCAAAGAATTCAGCCAATTCACTCTGCATGCGCCAAGCAAAGCTGTCAAAATACTAATGATATGAATAAAAATTCCAGCACTTGAAACCATGAAGCTGTTCAAGTGAATTGTGCTTCACTTCTTCCTCATCCACTGACCTCAACAGCTGGTTAGATGCTGGCCAGAGCTGAAGGACAGCAGGGCCACATCTCAGCAACGCATTTTATTCCACATGCTGCCTGAGGAACAACCGTCTAAAGGTTAAAGAGGAAATGTGTTGCGATGTGATTTAAGTACCGTACATGTCAAATATACCCAGACAACTGACATGGAATTATATATTTCTATGAGGTTGCAACTTCTTATGTTTAAGTAAAATAAATAAAATCATCTTTTAAAAGTGTTTCAATGTAAAAATCAAAAGAATTAAAAATTAAAAGCCGGAAAACTGATTAAATTTGCACATTTTGTTAAAATTGGATCCGTCCCTTATTATAGTATTTTGACAACTTATGAAGTATCATGTTAAGTCAAGCAAACTGCACCAAACCAGCTGACCATCAGCTGATCCAAAACAGGCACCAATGCTGACTGACACTTCAAACAATCAGTTTGAGCTTCCAACTCCTCGTTCTTCCACACGGTTCCTTCCTGCTTCGTGCTGCTGAATGCTATCGCTATGCTACTCACTCCTCTTAACACACCAGCTTCCTTCTGTATTTTTTTTTATATATTCTATATTTTATTAATATACAGTCTATTATTCAGAAGTATTCAGATTCCTTCACTTTTTTCAGATTTTATGCTGCAGCCTTATGCTAAAATCATTTCAGTCCATTTTCCCTCATTAATCTACACTCAGTATCCAATAATGACATAGGGAAACCTGGATTTTAGACATTTTTGAGAATTAATAAAGGAAAAACTGAAATATCACACTGACATAAGGATTCATACCCTTAGATGAAGCACCTTTGGCAGCAGTTACAGTTTGAATCATCTTGGGTGTGCAACAACAAGCTTTGCACATCTGGATGTGGGGGTTTTCTGAAATAACTCTCTGCAGATTCTTTCAAAAATGATGCTACCACCACCATGCTTCAGTTTAGGGATGGTATTGGATAGGTGATGAGTAGTGCCTGATTTCCACTGTACATGATACTTGAGACCAAACAGTTTAAAATTGGTTTCCTCACGAGAGAATGTGTTTCGTCACAACCTTCTGTGTCTTTCACTGCAGAGAGGCCTCTGTCTGGCCACTCTACCATAAGGCCAAGATCTGTGAACTGTTGCAATGATGGTTCTCCTTCTGGAAGTTTCTACCATCTTCACACTGGATCTCTGGAGCTCAGCCAGAGTGACTATCGGATTCTTGGTCACCTCTCTTACCAAGGCTCTTCTCTCCCGATTGCTCAGTTTGGCTGGGAAGAGTCCTGGTTGTTCCAAACGTCTTCCATATAAGAATTATGGAGGCCACTGTGCTCTTGGGAACCTTCAACGCAACAGAAATGTTTTTGTAGCCTTTCCCAGATCTGTCCCTTGATACAATTCTGTCTCTGAGCTCTGCAGGCAGTTCCTTCGATCTCATGGTTTGGTTTCTGCTCTTATTTGCATGGTCAGCTTTGAGACTTTATAGACAGGTGTGTAACTTTCCAAACAATGTCCAATTAATTGAATTTAACACAGGTGTACTCCAAACAGGGAGTAAAAACATATCTAAAATGATCAAGAGAAATGGAGGGCACTTGAACCAAATTTCAAATGTCATAGCAAAGGCTCTGAATACTACAGTATACAATGGGATGATTCATTTTTTTAAAATTTCTAAATTTCTAAAATTCTGTTTTCGCTTTGTCATTATGAAGCATTGAGGGTAGATTGATGAGGAGAAATTAATTTAAATGATTTTAGCATAAGGTTGCAACATAGCAAAATGTAAAAAAGTGAAGGGGTCTGAATACCTTCTGAATGCACTGTACTTGCAAAAACATTTCTTGCTTTGATCATTATGTATATTCCATATGTTATGGTATGTATCTGCCGCGTCCTCTTACCTCTGGAGGGCAGAGAAGTACCTGTGGTGCTGACTTCAAGAGTTTATCAATTCCCACAATATTATTTCATTTCAGTGATGAGAGCAGCCCTGATTTGTATAAAATTATCCAGATGTTTTTACATTATCTCTTGGCTTGTATCTGGGGGGGATCTCCAGTTCGAATGACTGGACCAGCTGAAAAAATCTCAGTGGGGAAAGTGATGAGAGAAAAATCTCTCCTCCCTGAAAAACTGCTAATGTGTTTGAATCCTAAAAGGGTCAGATGAAAAACTCTGGCACAGGAAAATAAAATCTTAACACTTGCAGATCAATATTTTCTCAAAATATATTCAACTGCATGATTTCCACGCACAGATCACAGTTCAGTTCCCATCATTAATTATCATAATTCAACACGTGATAGATCACCACATTGTGCGTGTTAACGGTGGAAATGTGATCAAGGCCAAAATGAGAGATCAGAGGGCTTTCTATCTTGATTAAATCTTAATGTTGCAAAGATTGCTGCTGGATTATAGTGCATGGGAAATACACAGTGAGGTCAGCATGGCCAACTGGAAACAAGCTCCTACTTCAACATATTTCTCAGAGTTAAACCCTGATCAAAAGAGCGCTAAAGTGAATCCAGCACGCTGAATACATAGCCAGCCGTACGTTACAGGCCCACACAGCGACTTATGCTTCTCCAACTCTGCACTCACAGGTGTGTTTTCATGGTGTGTATTAAATATGGGGTCAGGAGTACAAATATGTCCTACATTGAGATCCCAGATCTCCTGCTCAGGCCCAAGGGGATAAAAACTTCCTCCTGACCTCCACTTCACTCCTCCACATAGAAAGAGCTCACTGTGATACTGTGCTGCCCTCTCCTGGTCACAACTGTGAACACATCAGGTGTGCTTCCTAAGGTGTACTGTACAATATATGGTCATACTAGAAATGTATTACCTGAATTCTTTTACACCATTTAAATGTGTACTTTGCGGTAGTTGGTAGAATATGTATATAGAATGTATATACAGGAAAACATGTGACAACTTATGAATGAAAGGCTTGTGGATCAAATCTCCAAATAAATAAAGTTTATACATTAACAAGAGCTCAGCAGCTATTGGCCTTAGTGAAGCTCTGTACATAAGCTGGTGGTTAAAAAATTAAAAGTATAGAAGTAAAGTTCTTACAATAAACACATAAAATGGCATTAGCATGAAGTATGATGGAAGAAAACCATCTCCTGGGTATTTTATCTTTCTGAAAATTGAAGCCTACCGTACACTTTCCCGCCACACAGAGAGAAGTATCATTCTGTCCACAGGGTGTCCCGTCGATCACCTTCTCTGACTGTCGCACGTAGAACCTGAAGCCTATGGCCCGGCAGTTGAGTTCACAGTGCTGATCTTCACTAACTAGAAGGAGATATATGAGACTGTGAGGACTATCCAGAAATTTAACAACAAAACATAATACGGCAACAGAACAATGAAATACATTTTATGAACACTTCATAATGCAAATTAACCTATGTCATAACATGTAGTGTCTAAGCAACTGTATAAACTGATCATATTTCCCAATAACATTTAGTAATGTGAACTATGATGAGTAACTAAATTTGTAGAGCATAGTGAAAGCATAGATAATGCATAACTGTTTATGCAGAAAGTCCTGTTTTGTAGCAGAAGAACACTGAGGCTTTGGCCATAAACTATACAATTTATAGAGAATAATGATTTCAAATATTGCTGCAGTAATGAAAAGGACAGATGTCAGTGCAAAAACTGGATAAGGTATTGTCTTAACCCAATAAAGCACATAACATTTTTTGCTTTGTGGCATGAATAGTGCTTCAAAACTGCAGCAAATGGCAACATAATAATAATAACTTTGAAATAATGTGCGTTTAACTACCCAGAAGTAGCACCCAAAGGAGTCTAAAACTTCAGAATAATTGAGAAAGCGACTCATAAGTTATCAATTATGTAAAAGTGCAGTTTCAGCCACAAGGAATGTAATAAATACTAGCACAAAAGTTGGACAGAGCATACAATATAAAGTATCTCAAACTAAAATCCATTTGAAACCAGCTCTTTCATTCTGACATGTTTCATTTTGCGCCACAAAGTCACAGTGATCAAAAAAGATCTTGATCCCTGTTCTTTCCATTTTGGTCAAGTGCTTTATTAATTTGATATACGGTGAGCCCAAAAGCCAGACATTTCTTAAACAGACGTACAAGTGCACGATTAAGCCTATGTTTAAGATGAGTGTTGAGTAATCCGGTCTCAACCTTGTACATTTACCAGAGGTTATTTAATCTTTACGTCTGCACTACCCGCCAGCCATGGGTGCAGTGAAAAGACGAGATCTCAGATACACATCTGTTTGACAGGATATTAATTTGGCGCCTGGTGTTTCCATTAGTGTTCTCAGAGAGAACACCTCCTGATATGGCATTTCAGGAGGTGTTTTGACTGTTGCCAGGATACTTAAGGTGTGGGAGGTCAGTGAGTTTTGTATGAATGAACATTCATCAGGGAGCTTACAGACAGGTGACATACTGCAGTACTGACATTGCACCATTACTTACATTATACAGGTCATAGGTCAGATGTGGCAGGGAAACATGATTAATTGTGAAATGTTCATGATCAAGACTGAGTAGTCAGGCTGCATTTTTGATTGATGTATTAAAACTTGTTACTGTTTTTTTTTTGTTTTGATTTTTTTGGCACAGACGCCTTTATTGTAAAGTTGGTAGACAGGAAATGGGAGAGAGAGAAGGGGTAGAAACGCGGAGAAAGGATGCCCCGGTCGGGATTCGAACTGGGGGTCTTCCGCTTAAGAGCACTGCTCCACACATGGCATACGCTCTAACCACTGCGCCACTGAGCGAGCCACTTGTTACTGTTTTTATTCTCTCTTTGAGTCTCTTGAATTGATGTTTTTTTTAATTATTTTATAATGTATATACAGATATAATTATTTTGCTGTGATTTTGATTTCTTTTCAATGAAAATGTGTATGCCTTACCCTCATTGAAGGGCTCCCACTCATACTGTCTTCCCATGAAAGGCTGGTTGTTGTATGAAGAACACTGAACAGCCCTGATGTCTCTGCTGAATGGAGGACAGGCCTGAGGATGGATCAGACACACACACACACACACACACACACACACAAACATTTATTTTCCATGAAGACACGGAGTAGAACAGGTAAATCTTTTTTTGACTGCAGCGAGCTCACATTTTTCATTGTCATGCTCTGCAGCAGTTGATTGACTGCTGGAGTTAGCCTCTTCTGTTTTAACTGTTTTAACCTCATGCTTATAGCTCAGGCACTTTCGCCAGAAGTAGTAGATTCCAGCATTTCTGAAAGCTCCCCAGTGAAACTCAACCTCCCTGACATCTCTCTGTACCTCCTTTGTCTAAACAAGCCCCTGCTCTGCTTTACTTTGCACGAACGCCTGCGTCATTGCACACCAGAGACAATATACAGAAGCAGACAGGTTGAATTTATTTTAATGCACAGGATAGATTCCATAGCTGTAGAACAGATAAACAAAGCTCATCCTCACCTTTATATATTATAGCTGGAGTTTAACAGAATTTTTGTGCTGAACCAGCCAGGACAATATTTAATAATAATATTCAATATGTAAGTTCTGTGAAATATTTAGTTTAAAACAATTCAAAAACCTTTGCTGTTTCAACCAGGTTTTTCCTCATCATGGTTGAAAAGCCTCAACGTGAAGCTTGTCATAGAGGACAATTCTGCAACCTGGTTTACCAGAGTTGGTAAACCAGGATACAGCCCCACATTGTCCAAATTTAATTGTTGTACAAATCTTCCTACAATCTAATCTATGAATGATAACTGAACATTGATATGAGCACTCCATGTGGGACTTAGTGGCTCCCAGCCTGGCAAAGTGTGTGAGACTGTAGTCACCTCAATAAGCTAAATGTTCACTCTCAAACATCAACGAAAAAAAAATTCCACTATAATAATATGATAATAATAGTAATAATATATATTCAAACTATATGAAGAGGAGGGGACTCATCAGCTTGCAGAGTAATCATTTCAAAATTTAAGCCTTGTAGCAACAAAAAATTTTGCATCATGTTGAACAAAACCGACCAATAAAAGATAAAGGAATTAATAAGAAATCAGAGCAATAAGTAAAATCACATGTACGCAGACTTCATAAAATGCTTAAACAGATGATCTCCAACCAGCATACTGAGAGTAAGAAGAAGTGTTACGTACATTACTGTTGCAGAGTTGGTAGTGAGTATGCTCTCCTATACATTGGGAAGTAGGCAGGGGGTTGTAGGGTCTCTCTTGGTGATGCTGTGGTCCAGAGGTCTGACCACCTGATGGTACCTCCTGCTGGATTTCAACCTGGTGGGTCGAGCCAGGCTGGTAGAGGGGTGCCCAGACTTGGTTATTTATGGGCTGCATATAGGGTCTGCTGTAGTGCCGGTGGTTGTTGGAGGGGTCCAGGTTGTTTGACCTGTGACCACCATGGCCTCTGGGAGTGCGATGGTGGGCGTCCGCCACAGCAAAGCGTCTCTGTCTGTGGGTGCGAGTCATCCCAGAGCTCTGGTCTGCCTCCGTCTGTAATGGAGCAACAAAAGGTGTTCTCCCATAACCGTACCTCCCCGGGACGATGTGACTGACCCTCCTGAAGACACAAACGAGAAGAGATCAACATTTGTAGTAAAGATGGTGTACTAGTTATTACCTCCACACACACCCACACATATCACGACTGACTTGAACTGAGTCCAGCTACAGTACAGCATGCCTCAGCTACTCATTTCTACAACCTACCCTCTAAAGAACAAACAACAATTTAACAACAAAGGTCATCCGGAACATTTGGATTAATTTCTTCTTTTATTATGTATGTTTTAGCTAAATGTGGTCTTTCATTAAGGAAATCATTAAGGAACTCCAACTGAAACTAGGACTTCTGAGAAGCACTAGTAGCAGACTTCTGGGAGCTTTTGTGGTTATTTGGCTATTCTAGATTCCAAGTCAAACAACCCCCCATTACTCAGCTGTCAGCGCTATTTGTTTAAAAGCAAGCACAACAGGAAGAAGGTCACAAAGCTGCCAAGCACAAGCCGAGCCTTTGACTTCATCCATAAAAGACTGTCTTTCCTCTGGTGGGCAGTCAGATGGCCCACGGTGATGGCTCCAAAGAGTCACTTTTAGGCCAGGCTGCTCAGCATGCAGCACAGACGTAGAGGCTCTTTAAAGATTTGAAGATCTCAACAAAGACAAGAGCTGTAATTATCAGAAAATATAGCATGTTCTGCACTATAGTTAATTACTTCCAATAGATAGACATATGTTTGCCAGTATTTCTTTAGTTCTTTAAAAATTAAGTTTAGATCAAGTCAGATCAAGTTTATAAATTTATAAATTATGATAAGAATTGTTTCTTTCACTAATTTTTTGCTGCTCCAACTTTCTTAAAGAGATGAATGCCATTGTTCCAAAGATTTTCATTCATGGTGTTTTCATGATGCTTGTAAGTCAGTCCAACACCTCTTGCATATGGAAGGTCACAGCATACAATTCATGTCATTTTAATATTAATCATACCATTCAGAAAGATGTAATGCCCTATATGCAAGCATATGTATTTTTTTTGTTTGTTTTTTTTTAAGATTTTTTTGGCACAGACGCCTTTATTGTAAAGTTGGTAGACAGGAAATGGGAGAGAGAGAAGGGGATAGTAGACATGCAGTAAAGGACGCCCGGGATGGGATTCAAACCGGGGTCCGCCGCAAGCATTGCTCTACATGGCTTACACTTTAACCCACTGTTCCACCAAGCGAGCCTGCATCTGTATTATTTGTTTTTCCTGTTTTTTTACATACAGTAGCCTTGCAAAGTTTGAATATTTTAGTTGTAAAAGTGATTGAAACATTTCAGTTGGCTTTGTGATACAGTACCTGCGTCCACCAGGTCTGGTCCTTCCCAGATCTCCACGGCTGCTGCTGTTGGAGGACCTGACTGCGTCACGGTGCAGAGGAACCGTGGGCCGCAGTGCTGAAATAACATGGCCTGGCTGGTGGTGGTGGTGAATGCCTACTCTTACAGAAGGGTAATGGGATGGAGTGTAAACAGGCAAGCAGGGCCTACTCTGCTCTTGTACTCCTCCTCCACAGGTCCGAGAGCAGGTTGACCAAGAACCCCACGCACCCCAGGAGCCCTGAATTTCTCCATGCTCTGCTCTGAACTCCTGTTGGGACTCTGGCCTTTGAGGAACCTGTATGGTGACACAACAACCTCAATTAGAGACACCACAGAGTGCAAAGACACAGGATAGCGCCACAAGACGTGATTGCCAAGGATTGGTGGAAAACCTCCATCAGCAAGACTAATCTCCCCAGATCATGGCCTAGTATAAAAGCTGAAGTCGGTGACCTCATCCCATCAACATGACTATCCTGCCCAACCGCCTCCCTCCACTGTTCATGAAATAGACCTCTGTTCACGTTTATAAAGCCTTGATTTGGCTGATTAGTGGGTGTCTGTTAGTGGCCTATCCCCTATTGGCTACCTGCGTTTCTCACTGTTGACTCTATCCCTCTGTGTAACTTTGCCAGAGACGTATTAGCAACGATCACTGCACTCTCTGTTTGAGGAACCTGCCAGGAGGAGCCTTGTGCCAAGCCAGCTTTATCTGTGGAGCCGCGTGGAAATCCTGCTCTTTAAGGAGCACTTTGTCTCCATTCACAGCAACCTCTTTGGGCAAACACATGGCTGTAGTAAAAGCTCAGCTGCCTTTGACTTTTAGCGGATGGAAAGAGAATACAGAAGCAATAGGGAGAGTTGGCAGGCAGCTCCTTCCCTGTCAATCAGCCCGTGCAGCTATTCAGAGAGAACTCAGACCTCCCTCCACCCCCTTCACCCTGCTTCAGCCTTTGTAACTGAACGCCACTGTCATGTCTCGGGTCAGCCATAGGTCACACAGCTGGACTCCCGGTGGAAACACATGGAGCCGACTCACACCGACTCCCCTGTAAACTGACTGGAGAGTTGATCTGTCAGTCAGCGTCATCCACTAGGTACATCCGCTAGTTCCTTCCACTCGGCTCCTGTGGCTCCAGAGTTCAAGAGGTGGTTTGCTGACAGCTGACATTGGCCATCTCTATTTCACTGCAATCAACAGAACTTTTCACTCTCACTCTTATTACAAGTTAACAGATTAGCACCTGGGTCAGGTTTCCCTCCGCTGGGAATATTCTCATTGGCAGACAGAACAGGAATGAAAGTCAGTAACTTATCGTGGCATTCGACTATGCAAACAAGACACCATCATGCATGCCATCTTTGAAAATAAACACTTCATGAGCCTGTGCCAACCCTGTGATTAAACTGATAGATAAAACAAAGACAAAGAAAGAAATTCCTGGAAATATTCAAGGGAGGTCTGCCATTGTAAGAATGGAGATGTCAGACAGATCACACATGTTAGAAGGTTTGTTCTTTTCCAGTCACACCACCTGCTACACAACTGCTGCTCACCTACCTTCCTGTGATCTGTTGTGTGTTGGCAGTCTAGGGGGTCCAGCCAAAGCAACAGCAGCAGCACAGAAACACTGCAGACAAAAGACAGGATTGATTACTGGTAATAGACTTTAGCACCCCTAAATTTGATCTCAGCACACCCTAAAAATAGATTTGATACTATTGTATTTTTTTCTAATGCATTATATTATACAACTCTTATAAGGAGCTGAGCCCCTCTAAAAGTCTGATCCTAGAATCGCCGCTGCTGATAACACTGGCAGTTTTACTTGAATTACATGATTGGTTCATGACCATGAATGCATATGAATAATTATATTAAAATACTGCTAATTCTGAAGTAGTAAATCCATCATTGAAACATCCATCTAAAATTACCTGATAGTCCAAACACAGTCTTGCTGCATAGCTCCTGGACTCTTTGGATTGAACACTAAAGTGAAAACAGAGAAGTTC
>JANJYP010102757.1:0-11380 GCA_024605115.1 Rastrelliger brachysoma | reverse complement strand
AAAAAAAAAAAAAAAAAGTCACCCACATGGCTTTTTCCCGACTATCCTATTTTCCCGACATAAATATCCTCATGTCCTCACTACTCTTGACTTCTGGGGAAATAAATCACATTCAGATTTACAACTCAGGCTGAGGTTTACATTTCTGGTCAGTTGAAATAAGAGGACCTGTCATTGTTGTAGAGAAGCAAAACTGTTTTTTTCTTTATGTATAACACTTAAAAACAGGATGTACAGGCATGACCCTCTGTGATGACCTATTACACTAATGTTGTATCTTCCTCTTCCTCTTTGTTTAAAGGGTAACAGTTAATATTAAAGGCTGCAAATAGTGATCAATACATAAAACACATTTATGAAACTTGTATTTGCGCCATGCCCGCTTACACTGTTCTGAAAAGATAGGCACATTCACGTAGAGGCCCTTATTACTCTAAGGTCTTTATCTAATGTTCTCAAGGCGATGCTGTTGAGCCCTCAGAAACCTCTCCAGGGATAAAAAGAATGTATCAGCATGTGACGTTACCGTGAGCCGACCTCTTTTTAAGTTCTTGTTTATCGACGTCAACACATCTCAACAGTTCATAACTGACTCTACTTGACATGAGGAGGATGCATTAATAGAGACATCGCTGTATCTTCAGACTAATCCCTGGTGCTCGGCCTTTTCTCCTCCTACGCCTCTCCTGCCTCACTTCTAGTGCAGTTTCACGACTGATTTTTGCATGCAGCGCTTCAACCTCAAACTATTCTCTTGATAATGTGAACAAATATATCTACTTAAAGTTGTGGTATGATGCTTTGATGTTGACTTTATGATCCAATGGGTAACTAAAATACAACTTTACATTTATAGCATTGACAAATTCAGTCCAAATCAGAGTGCATTTTTAACTGGCATATGTGCAACAATTTCAAATAGTTTCTAATCAAATTATAAGAAATGTTCCATTTTGATTTTACTTTTTTTTGCTCAGGCGCACACTTTTTAAAATTTTATTCATTGCCTCCTCCCTGACACATGCCTCTCATTACCCACTCCATTTCTCTATAATATTATCAAAAGTTAGATTAGATAAATCGTAATTCAATGCCATGTGAATAAATTTAGTATTTATTCCCTTTTACTGTTATCATTAAAATAATTCAAAAGGTCAGTTGAAGTTCATCTGCAGACCTTCTTGCCAAAGATCACAAAGTTAGTCAATGTTTTACAATGGCAAGAGAAAACCGCATGTGCTCCTCGTTGCCTCCCACACTCCCAGTAAAGTTGTCATCATGAATAAAAGCTTCCAACTTGGAGCTCCTTCAGCGCTGAATATATAAACACAGATTTGACACAAGCCATCAGACCTCAGCCTGTAGAGGTGCAAAGGTCATTGATGCTCCAGAGACACCCAGTCCACTTCACTTAACTCAAGTGCTCATGTCACAACACTTGTCACAGCACACTTAAATGCACACTAGTGTACAGTGTAGCTGAGGCAGTGTACTATAAGTTGCATGGCTTATTCATTACCCTGAAACTAGCAGGCCTGTTTATTTATTCATGTTGTTTCTTGTACACTAAAATAACATTTTTTGAGATTATCATTGGCAAAGCTCCTGCCTGTCTGTAGCAAAGTAAAGCTCTTATTTGCGTCATGACTGTAGAAAAGCCTCAACATGCAAGAGTTAGTCAAAGAAACTAAGCTCTCTGTCACCCTTCAATTTTCCTCTGCTACTTTTCCTTTCCCTTTATTGCCTCACTTCTCTTCATGCTTTTTTTTCAATGCTGTCGTCATCCATCGCTACCCTCCGATCCTTCCCATCTCTCATCATTCCCCTCCTGCTTGTCCTCTTCTTTTCCCGTTCCACTTCTCCTCAGGTCCCCTATTCCCTCCATCCTCCTCGCTCATGTCTCACCAAAGCCCCCCCAAGGAGGAGTTGGGCAGATCCAAGCAGCTGGCGACGGTCTCACCTTCTGTACCGACATGAATTTGGACAGCACACTAATAAATGGGGATGGCACAGCAGCATTGACTCACCCATGAAAAACTGTAGACTGTACCACGTGGAAGGACACACTTGCTGTGAATGCACTTTCTCTCTTTTTTTTTTTTTTTTTTTTAAGTGAAACATTCCTCAACAAAATCTGCTCAAAGTGTCTCACATTCAGTCTGGTAACAATCTTAAAATTTGGTACCACCCTCTTAGCTCATCTTTGCATCTCCTACCTTTAGACCCCCTTTTTTAATTCTGAAGTTTCACTCCTCCCTTTTCTTAGCCTCCACTCTTTCTGTGCCTCTCTTGTTCATTCTGTCCTTCCTCTGCCCTTGACTCCTGATGTCATGTGGTGAAACTGACTGGCGGCAGTGAGATGGTATCGATGGGAGTCTTAGGAATTCAGCAGCACTCTCGATTCTACAAATAGGTCACATTCAACTAAGTCCTGTTGTGTTCCCTTTTTATCTTGGTTCTCCAAAAAAAAAAATGTATGCTGTCATATTGCTAACACTTTCTGTATTCATTTAGTTTGAAGTCCATCAAATGAGTTTTATATTTAAAATTAATGTGATTTTTCCTTATTTTGTATGTTAATCTGTTCTGAAAATTTTAATGCATCCGCTGCTCTCTTTTTTTTTTTTTTAAGTTAGCTGGACAAGAAGATTGATGTATTTCTCATCCATCTATGCTTAAAGCGATTCATCCACTTTGTTTTTTGCTAGCTCAGCACAAAGACTAGAAGCAGGGGGGAATAGCTAGATTACCTATGTCAATGGAGCCTTCCAAAATCTCACAATCTGTTATATTTGCACATTGTTTCTTGTGTTTTCAACAAAGGTAGGAACGCCAAAGGAAACACTGTGATTTTAATTAATATTTAGCTTACACAGTGAAGCTTGCATGTAGCATCTCGCAAGTCCTGTCCAGGTTTGCTCTATGTCATAACTCTAACAAATGATAGATATACTGAGTTTCTTTTTGTTTGGATTAGCTGTTTCTCCCTGCTTCCTGTATTCAGCTAGATTAAACACATGTTGGATTCTGTGCTGATCTCACAGAAAAGAAATTCACACTGACCTTCTTATCCAACTTCTGGCAAGAAATCTACAGTATGAAGTGTAATTCCATGAAAATGGTAAAACCTGAATCATATTTTACTGGAAATGTATTACCTATTTTATAGTTGTTTTTTTTAAACACCACTGCAGCGATGCAGTCACAGTTGAAGGGTTATTATGAAGTAATCTAGCCATCCAGTGTAAGTGGTATGTTTGGCTGATTTTAATATGTGGAAGTAATTTGTATATAGGTGAAAAATTCACTGAAGGCTTTGCTACACCTTAACTACCCTGTTAGTTAAATGTTTCTTGCACAGCTCAACCAATGAAGGTGATTTCTTAAAATGATTAGTTAAATGTTTACAACCAAGGTGTGACCAAAGGATGTCTGTCTGTCTGAACTGTATGTTTAAAATCATTTCATATAATAAAAACCAGATACTCGACGTATGAGTATATGCATATATGCTACAGTATGTGTGTTTTTATCTACTTTTAGAGAAGGAACAATAACAGCAATGTGACATGTGAAGTTTTGTTTTTGTTTTGGAGATTGTATTTGCAGATTTTTAAATGTATTATTTCCTTTCCCATCAATCAAGTTGTACTGTAGCTATCGAACACACAGTAAATAAGATATTAAATGCTCACCACAAGCAAGTGTGTTGGTTAATATTTGCTCTGGTTTATGAAGCACGTGAATGTAAGTTTTGTGTTTTTGATTTTTTTTTTCTCTTTGCATTTTTATGTATAAACAAAGTCCTTTAAAAATAAAATGTGGGTAAACAGTGGAAGATCAGGAGGCGAGTAGTGTAACTAGCGTAAAACAACATTCGTTCACTGCTCATGAACTCTGGATGTTTGTGCGTGTGTGTGGCCGTTTAGCATCTTGTTGGCAGGAGACGATACATTCTTGGTGTGCGTCTTTATGCTCTTACTCTATTTTTTACTTTTCCTGTTTTGTTTTTTTTTCTTGCCCACATGGATTAAGATGCAGCCTCACTGTCAATTTTCAGTTTCTTTCAAGGATTACTTAACATGTGGGAGTGTTTTATCTACATTTATGTTGTGCCTCCTTGGGCGAAGCATTGTATGTTTCTTTATCTCTTTGCTGTGTGTTAAACTTAAGCTGTGGGTCTCTTCAGGCAGTATGGATATAAACTTCTCCATGTTTTAGTTTGTCTTTAGGCTATAGAAATATGAAGTAGTCGCCAGGCTGTTGTAAGAGCTTCTACTAAAATCCGTGTATCAAATGTTTTTGCTTCAGGTCGCTGCAGTATTCTGAGAATATTGCCGCTCATCAGTTCCCACACAAGCTTATTACTTTATTTGAAGACTTGAAATCATGGGTTGAATTATGTGTCTTTAAATGTTTTTTTTTTTTTCTTTACCCGGTAGACATATAAGTCCTGAATATTACTGACACAGTAGAAAGTAATAACTGTTTTTTCTTGTTTGTAATTCTTTTCTTCTTCTTTTAATGTGTTGGAGTGAAACTGCACAATTTGCTTTTGCCAGAGGCTTTTTTGCAACAAGTAATTGGCGGGGTTTTTTTTTTTTTTTTTGTGGGAACTTTGTCAGTTCTTTGTGTACTGGTTCAGTTTGTTATTCTGAAATGTCTCCAAATATACTACATGGGCCATATTTGTCATCTTGGCAGCATCCATTCATAATTTTATGGATTACACAGGTAAGTCACACAACTGTATAATCCTGATTCATTGGTGTCATTTTGCTTAAATACTCATATTTACCATTGTATGCATTTGTGTTTTATATTTTAAATGTCATCACTATTTTAATGACCTTTTTAATTTACATATTTTCCTCCTGTTTTTTTTCTTTCCTTTCTCTTCCTCCTCCTCTTCCTGGCTCCAGCGTGCCCCTGGTTGCTGACCTGATGGAGACGTGCATTGACGACGTGCTCAGGGCCCCAGTTGTTCCCACGGTGACTACTTCAGAGGAGGCAGGACCAAGTAACGCCTACACTGCTCCCATCGCCACTGGGGAGGAATCACTCAACCTCACTGGTCAGAACACATAAAAACTAGCAAATATATCATGAAATAGATGTGGGTGGGAAAAAGATCTTGTTAGAAACTTTGTCAAGATGCAATAATTAGAATTAGTGTTTTCTGTCAATTTTTGGAAGATTATCTTTAAAATAACATTGAAATTCTCAAAATCACCCATGTATGTATGATAATATCCTGCTGTATTGTAAAAGAAGGATGTTACCTACCACCACTCACTCCCTTGTCCTTTATACACAACTCGCATTACAATCATCTTAATGAAATGAAATCTGTTATTAGCAAATGCCAAACCTGCTTTTCTTAGCATTAACATGTTGTTAATGAACATACCGTTAATTACCACTCTCTTAATGTTTGGTAAACTAGAGAAGTGAAGTAGAAGACTGGTTGAACATTTTAAATGTAATATCACTTGTAATATTACTGATATGAGTATTTTTGCTTGTGTTGNCAGTAACCAGCCCATAGATCAAAATTTAGCATAGTTATATCTGTATACAGTCATGCCAATCAACCTTGATGACAATATGGCCAAGGACATGATGGGGTGAAATTATTGATAAGAGTGTTTATTACAGTGCATTTAGTTTTGAATGTGTATCTGACTTTGATCTGTTTTGATCTCTTCAGAAACAGCGGCTCGTCTGAAGCAGCTGGAGTTGGAGACTAGTACGTGTCTTGCTCCTCTAAAAAATAACATCAATATCAATATGGCTATGAATAATCAGGTGGGTAGATGTTCATGCAGTGTTTCTTTTCATCATCTACTTTTACTACGTTAAAAACAGACTAATGAAACCCCAGCGTAGTGAAACATGGAGAAATGTAAGCATGTGAAAAAACTGTAAATCTTATTTCTCTCTCTCTGTGTCTCTTTTCTTTTGGTATGACATGTTTGTCCCATTCAACTCTCTTCCAACAGGAGGATATTGTGAAGCTCACAGAGAAATGTGGTCTGACCAGTACAGGCAGTAGTCCAGTTGTGACTCCACTGCGCACCCCGGAGGATCTGAAGAGCAACATCCTGAAGGCTCAAGCCGACGCCGCAGCTCTCAAGGTGCGGGGGGAAAAAATCTCAGTCCAACTGGGAAAACAGGAAAAATGTTTGAGATATTACAGTTATCATACTTTAATGTTTATGTGATCATTATCCAAGTATGTTTACACTTTAATATACTGAAGCAAGTTATATAATATCATAAAGCTTTTGGTTGCAGCCTTCCTCTTTTCACTTAAATTGAATGAATGAGTGAAACTAAATGAATCAAGTTTTCTGTTTTTTAACGCTGCTTCATTCAGTCACTTAATGTCAGTAGCTTTTTTTAATACTAAACTTTGTCTCAACACAATTAAAATGATCACAAGTACAGTATAGTATACTTAAGAAAAAACATCAATTTCAGTGTCCTAGATATTTGCTCTCAGTTGGAATAAAGATGCATCTTCCTGTGAGTCCATTTATCCATTCATCTCTCTCTCTGTTTTTTCTCTGCAGGGTCCTTTGGAGGAACATGTTCCAATACTTGGAGATAAAAACTGTAATTTGCAGGAGGCCTCAACCAGGTATAAACACACAGTTATTACACTCAGTTATCTCTGTAATAATGATAATCAATGAATGAATGAATAGAAGAAGAAAAAAAGATTTCTTGACTCAAATTTTTTTGAAATTCTAAAGAAATGTTACCGCTCCATCTCCCAAATTATATTTAAATATACAAAATCTTTATAGGTCATTGCAGCTTTTTTTTTTTTTTTACGTATCAGTGCATATCATTTTAAAGGTCATGTTTAAGCAACCAGCACAGCACAGTCTGTCACTGCAGAGCACATATGGACAGGAGAAAATCCATTGTCACTCATGCTTCATTGTCTTGTAATTGGACTTCTTCAAACCCCCCCCTCCTCCTCCTCCTCCTATTCTTCCTCCCTCTTCTTCCTGAGTCATGCCAACTGTCAACGCATTGTCTCGGCGAATCACAGCGCTCCCTGCTGCTAGAGCTGATTAACTTCTTGAATATTCATTAGTATTGTTAGCATAGCTCACAACATTACATCACCTGCAGCTCATCCTCACAGTCGACTCTCCACGGATTGACGAGCACATCCTTGTCTCGTTGTCCTCGTCTTGAATGAAAAGGCAGTAAAATGGCACAGGGTGAAAACTGGAGAACGAGGCACATTAATGTCATGATTTCTGTTCGTTTTTTTAGACAAACTTAGGCTTTTTCACAGCATCAAGTTACTGTTTAATACAATATAAAGGATGAGTAATATCAATCATTCATCACACTATATAATCCGTATTTTCTTCTTGTTAAAAATCTGATTAAACATTTCCTCCTTCCTTCTTATAACATTACTGTGATTATGTTTTATACGACATCATGGAGATTTTACTCTGTGTTAGGATTGATTTGATTTGCCACAAATAAAAATGCGCACTCTCTACCGACAGGTTGAAGGTGCGCACCGGCCGATTGGGCAGCAACTCATCTTTATCTGTCAGCAGTCGCACCGACGTACCAGAAACCTGGGACCTGCTTAAGCCAGCCGCACTGGTGTCATCAGCAGGGACCAGGTTAGTGTGTGTGTGTGTGTGTAAAATACTTGCTGAGTGTGCTGATTCTAAATGAAAAAGCCTTATTACCCATTGTGCGTTCTTCTTAACATGAGAGAAAGAGAACACATTAACAGAATGCTCTAGATATTAATATATGAGTTAATATGCAGGTAATAAACAAGTTATATAAGTTATGTCATTGATTAATTATAAAATTGATGTAATTCACTGTCCTGTCTTTTTTTAATCACCTGACATAATAATTACATTTACCCTACCTACATAAGATTAAAGATGAGAAACCAAGAACAAAACAGAAGTAAAGATGTTTCGATGACTCACAGACGGGGAAAAATCTCAAAACATAATGATACACAAAGAAGTGATGCTTTTTCTTTTCATAGTCTTTGCTGACATCTGTTGGTATATGTGTGTAATGTGTGTCTGGGTGTGTTGAGTCACATGACTTGAGTTCTGCCTGGATACTGGCAGCATCTGTACTCAATAAGTGTTTACAGTTAGATGACACAAAAAAACAGGCCGACGCTCCACCGGGCGATTCACGAGAGCTTGTGTGTGCTGATGCAGAAAATGCTTCTACAGTTCAGGCATAGCACTGAATCTGAGCTGTGACAGTAAACTGGTTCAATCACAGAAACCATTTGTTATAATCAGTTAATTATTCAAGTCCTTTTTATGAAGAAAAAAATGTTACATTTAGCGGTTTCCAGCCTTTCAAATGAGCACTTTTTTATTATTCTGTGAAACACTGTTGGAAAAAAGAAGACATCACTTTGTGTTTTGCGATGTCCTTTTGAACAAGAAACACATAATGCACCAAGTGAAATATGTTTTATTCCTGTCAGTGTCAAGGATGAGGAACTTTTTCTTTTACAGAATCCAAAATCTGAAGTTTTCTATCCTGCTCTTTTTTTTATTCTTTCCTTCCACTGATCAGTGCTGAGAGGTTAGCTGAAGATTCAAGCCCTCTTCTTCCCAAGATGCCCTCAGAGTGTGTCAGCGAGGTCATGGCACTGAAGGTAACATGATTAAACAACGTTTTCTAAATTAGTTGTTGTGGTGTATTTTTGTTGGTTACCGTGGAAATAACTGACAAGATAATCATTTATTAGTCCCACGATGGGGAAACTTAAATTGTTACAGCAGCAGTGCTTAAACAAAATTAGAAAGTGCTTCAATGAAAATAATAAAAAAAGAATAAGTAAACATGCTACAAGAACTTGGAAATAAAAATAGTATCATTATGTACAAGAAGTGAAAAAATACATAGTATACCTAAAATACTTAATTGCACAGTGGTGTACATTAAAAAGTGCAGTTTGATAACTGACATGAATCCCGTCGCACATGTATAAAATTTTGAAAGAAGGCATCAGAATAAATATTATTCTATTAGATGATATGTGGGTATCATCTGATCCAACTCGCATTAAATATTTAACATGGCCTGTATCAGATGATGTTTATTACTGACTTTACTGCGCGAGGAACTCCACTGCATTACTTTGTCAGCTTTTAACCAGAGGGTATTTCTGTCTGATGATGATGTCCTGTATGCAGCACGACTATGTTTCCACTTATCTATATGTGATGTTTAACCTGATGTGAACTATTATTTTGTCTTATTTTGTCAGTGTTTCTAAATTTTGTTTGTGTGTGTGTGTGTGTGTGTGTGTGTGTGTGTGTGTGTGTGTCTCACTCTGCAGGTTAAAGCGGAGGAGGCTGACCTGCCAAACACCGCCCCACTGTCTGACAACTTGATTGACTTCACTGATCCGACTCCTGTGGTAGGTCGAAATCTTTTTTTATGTATGTGTAGCAATATTAAATTTCTTGATAATCTGTGAGCAGTATTGTAACAGGGAACCTTTTAAAATAAGCGCCCGAGAGCATGAAGGACATATTGAGTGAGAGTGAGATTTAAAATGTAGATTTGTTTGTAACTACGTTTGCAGTTACAAGTCTCTCTCTGTGATCAATGGAAGTAAATCCGTGACTGCGATGGGGTCACATGTGGGTGAACTCTGCCTTTTATAAATTTGTACCATCAATAAAGTGTAATAACATTTGTCTGGTTGTCTTCCAGCTGCCTCCAGTGCAGCAGCCCAAGCCTCTCATCACACCTCGCTGGATCATTCCTACATCAGCTGTGAGTGATCAATCCTAACTTTTCCCCTGCTAAACTCAATCTGGCTTTTGTGTCTTCCACAGTTTTTCGGGGGGAAATGTATATATTTAATGTGCAGTTAAATACTTTTTATTAGGTTCCTGCAGCTGGTGAACTTATTTTGCACTTGCATAGCTGCTGCACACGTTGGCTGATGTAGACGCTGTGTAGAGACTGACCGCCTTCCTTCTCCCTCATCCCCTTCTAATGCAGCCTCCCGGCGTTTTTACTAACGGCCTGCTCGACCTTGAACCCCCTGTTAAGGTCACCCCTCTTCTCCCCGCAGATGGGGGAGCAGCTCTCACCCCAGCCCTCCCCCACCACCCCGCTCTCACACGTAACACCATCTCCACCAGGTAAAATACTCAGTAAATGAAATGCACCTTTATGCTGGAAGAGATTTGAACATTTGTTCTTAAAGCAAGCTTGTTAGTGCGCTCACCCCTCCGACTCAGTAGGAAAACGCCTTCTTCATCGGAAACCCCGACACAAAGCAGGTTCAAGTGGGCGTCAGGTGAAATAGAAGCAGGATGTACAGCTGCTTTTCCACTTGTGGAATCACTTGTACTTCTTGTGTGTCCTTACTACTTTAAGAAATCATGAGCTCATTTTGAGGCTTCAGCTTTGTTTTTAGCTACAACTCCATTTATTGATTAGCTGAATTATTCACCAACTGTTTTGATACATACTGGACTTTGAGACAGTAAACAGTTAAAAGTTCACTGATGTTAAAGTCGTTGTTCTCTAATGCAGCGACCTTCTTCTTCTTCTGCAGCATTGTGGGTCAGCAACTGGCCTCAGAAGATGGAGCCAAACCCAGAGGTCTCCTGACCACTGAGCTCTGATGGAGGAGATGAGCAGCAGCCATCGCAACATCAGCCTCCCTGACCATCCCCTCCCACCTTCACACGCTTAAAAAGAGGAACGTGGACCAAGGGAGGAGGCAGCTTACACGCACTACAAACACACACTTTAAACTGCACCCACACTGACAAACTGACACATACCAGTCTATTTTTTTCAGCTTCCAGTATCGACCTCTAACGAGCACCTGACTGACCTGCCACTTAGTGAATCCATCCAGTCTACCAAACCTCGGTCTCTACCACCAGCACCGCCTCTCTTTGCAGCTGTTATCCAACTCTTTGTTTTCTGCGGCGGTCAAGTCAGGGCTCACACAGACACACACACACACACAGTCACACACTAAACTGTATGATCTTATAATATACTGTACGGTACATCACATCCACCAGCAGTTTTTGACTTAAATGATAGATTGTTTTTTTTTTTTTTTTTTTTTTTTTTAGTGCTGCTTTCCTCCACCTTTTTTTTAGGGTTGTAAGTTTTTTTTCACTTGTAACGAATACCACTGGATATCTGCTACTCTGAGCTTTTTGTTTGTTTGTTTGTTTTTTGTACATTCACAAATCACACATCATATAGAGCTGCTCAATCACACACTGAAAAAAAAAGAAGAAGAAGAGAGACCTAAAAAAAAAAAAGACTGACTTTTTAAAGTGTTGATTTTAAGAGATAAAACATCTGG
>JANJYP010102738.1:0-10996 GCA_024605115.1 Rastrelliger brachysoma | reverse complement strand
AAGAAAAAGATTCATTCTAATTCCAAAAGTGTTTTTAATCCCTTTAAACTCAACATATGTTACTTTAATGACTGGAAAGCAGTAATTCTTGTGTTAACACTCAGTGACTTTGGTGCTGTTTCAAATTTTAAAAAAAGGGAGGAATTAGGTGTCTAACATGAGGCTATAAACATTGTATATGCTGTAATTTAATGGTGTTATTTTGATATCTTTAACAGTTGTACAGTAGTATTTCATTTATGTGTGGCATGCTGAATATGCCCACCACCTACACACATCCTGGCATCATCTTGTCCTTTTCTGTGTAGACGTCCCTCACCTTTGCTTTTAAACCTTTCATTTTTTTGTTTTAATAAAAACCTAATATCACTTCTTTCTCCGGGTCATTTATCATATATTATAAAAAAAAAAGAATGTACTTCTGATCATATGTCTTGACACGTTTTTGTATTAAATAGTTTTATTTTAAAGAGCAATGTACAATTTGCAAACAAATGTAAACAGGGATATTTGCCAGCTTTTGGCAAGAACGTGAACTACAAAAGCTTGAGACAAATAATAATAAAAAAAAACAAATAAATTAGCATCAACATCTTCCCCAGGCAACAATCTAGGCTCAGAACTCCAGCTAGTCTAGAATATTCTGGAAAAAGCACTGCTGTGTTACTGACCGAGTCTTCAGATTTTATATCCAGCTTCTTATCGACGAGTGATGGCCAAGGCATTTTCAAAGCCAGTGCTTTGATCATAAACTTTACGGACCTGGGCTCAGAGTAAGCGTATCGTATGTAATTAAAAAAAAAACACTGCATTATTAAATCTTTATTCATACTGGCGTGAAATAAAACTGGAACAGATAAAGTAAATAAATAGGGTTATCAGTGCTAATCCTCAATCCTTAAATTGCTATAACTTAGTAAAAAAAACACACGTAAAAGTAACTGATACCGCTTACAAACTAGCTAAAATCTATAACGGAACTTTTTTTTTTTTTTTGTCTTTCTTCAAAAGAGGTAATCTCTGAAAACCTAAGCTGAGACGACTTTTTCCTGCTTCTTAAAAGGACGCTGCGTTAACATCTCAACGCAGCCTTTTTTTTTTTTCCTCCTCGCAGCCTGGCATCCCGTTTTTCGGAAAAATCCGAACAATTAAAAAAAAAAAAAGAGGAAGTAACTGTTTTTTTTTTTCGAACTGTGTCCTCTGTGTGTTCTTTAATAAACAAAACAAAACAAAAAAGGACACGAGAATAAAAAGTCTCAACTTCTCAGATGGAGCCCCTACGATGATATGCTGTGGCGGCGCGAGCAAACCAGCGGGATTGACTGGCAGATCTACGGTGGAGTGTATTCAGAGAGAAGACTGACAGCAGAGATAGGGGTGGAAAGACGTGGGGATTTTTTTTTTCGAGGGATATTTTGACAGCGATGGATGAGAGAGGGAAGCTAAAGATGAAGGAAGGGAGAAAAAGAAACAGCTTATCGCATTATATCTCCAGAGGTTTGCATCTGACAGGTGAATGAGAGGAGGGATGACCGGGGGGGACTTTGCAGACCTGTAATGTAGCTGAGAGGTGAGGGGGGCAACCAGGGCGACTGCAATCCACCAGGTGGTGGTAGTCTTTTTTTTTTTTTTTTTTAAATGATTTTTTTTTTTTTGGAGGAAACACATGCTGTTCCGCTCAGAAAAGGGGGAGGAGCAGCAGAGACGACGGCCCATCCTTCCACCTCCTCCGCGTCAGGGAGAGAGTGTGAGACAGTAGGCGTGGTGGTGGTGGCGGCGGCGGCATTGGTGGTGAGTAGGAGGGATGGGGCGCGGCGCATGGCGGGGGTTCCCCTCTTCAGTCTTTCCGTACCCTCCTCTTTCTCACCGCTTGTTTGTGGCTCTCTTCGGAAACATCTCCTCCCTCCTTTGGCTGAAAAAACAACAAAACGTCACTCTCACATTTGAGACGTAAGCGTGTCAACCAAGTCATATTTTATCTTTTCATTTAAGTGTAAGCACCAGGGTTGTTTATAGTTTTTAAATTTTCATTAGTTTAAGTTATTTTTTAAATTTATTTCAGCTAAGTTTTAGTTAGTTAGTAAGTGATTAGTTTTTATTTAGTATTAGTTTAGACAAAGTTAGAAGTTATTAGTACTAGATGAAGTCAAACTGAACTGACACTGGAAAGAGAAAACGAAATAGCAAAAATTAAGCTGATTAAATCTGCTATTCAGTTTAGTTTTATTTAGCTTCTTTTTTTTTAATTGCTTTTTATTTTTATTTCACGTAACTTTACTTTTTCAGTTTTAATTCTTAAGTTCTAGTTCTATAATAACCCTGAAAATAAACAGAAGGCACCTATTCCAAGAAACAAGCGTAACTTGAGTGCTTGAATAAAAATTAATGTTGTGTGTGATGCTATTTATACGTCCATTAGTTGCTTAAAACAGTAGAGCGAACAGCATATAAAGAGCTCTTAATGAACAGAATGCATTCATCGGATGATATTTTGTCCACTTGGGGGCAGCACAAACAAGCTGTAAACACACATATATGACCTATCTGACTTAATAGTGAGCGGTTGCTTCTTTACCAGCATTAAAGCTGCATTGGAATCATGTTTATATCTATCTGATGAATGTATGCCACTCTTTTTTTTTTTTTTTTTTTTTAAAGCTGTTGTTATCTCTAGTAAACCTCTGAGGAAAACATCTGGCTTTTTAACTGCATCACGCTCCGCTGTGCTCGTCCTGCTGTTTGTTGTTGCCGGGCGTGTAGCATACGGCGAGTTTTAATCAGAGCTGTTTTGATGCTGGAAATGAGACTGATGACAGAAGTGTGCAAAAAAAAAAAAAAAAAACAGTTAATGAGGCTAAAACGTTATGAGGGAGAAGCGTGTAGTAATGATCATTTCTGTGGGTTTGTCACCTTTCACATTATGTGCGGCCTTGAAAAAAAAAGACCCTACCACGTGTTTACATGAGACAAACGGTACTTTTAAATTCCTTCTGGCGAGGAAATGTAAAGCAAATACGTAAATCCTGATAAACTGTGGCCTTGGGGAAACTTAATACAAAAAACATTACGTTTAAACCCAGAGATTAGAAGCTAAGACCTCAGCATGAGGAGAAAAAAAAACACTATTTGGGAGTAAAACGTTGACATTGAACAGATGGAGTGACTCATTACTGTTGTTGAGTTGAAATCTTTAACTGCAAGTTTAAAACTGTGATACATTTAAAGTGAAAGTGTGTGGTGAAATCTGAGGATCAAGTTCCAGTTTAAACCCCTGAGTGAACCCTAAACCCTAACCCTAGCTCCTACTGCTGCGCAGATACAGTGACACTAACCTCGTCTTCTAATGTTCTCTCGGGCGCTTTGCTCTCCTCCTCTTCTTCCTCCTCTTCTTCTTCCTCCTCTTCGTCATCATCCCCTCCTAGATTGTCTCCTCCTGCTTCGGCGTCGTTGTCATCCTCCTCCTCCTCCTCCTCCTCTTCAGCGTCCTCTGTTGCTTGACAGAGAGAGTAGAGAGCGTTAGAAACAGTGTAATAATGGAAGAAGGAACAGGAGTGTGTGTTGTCCTTTGTTCGACCTCCTTACCTGCAGCTGGGGTGCCTTCTGTAGCCTCGGCCTCTTTGCCCTCCTTGTCTGCTGCTGCTGCCGCCGCCTCATCTTCTTCCTCCTCCTCCTCTTCTTCCTCTTCTACATCGACGCGAGGCGGATCCACTTTCTTGTAAACGTAGTCGTCGGATTTCTGGGGAGTAAATGAGAAGATGAGGTTAGGATGTGGTCAGAAACGTACAGTAAAAAGCATTTTAAAAAGGAGGTTTTGTGGTACCTTTGGCCAGCAGAACAGCACAGTCAGTCCTATGGGTAGCCCCACTGTCAGAATGTAGATCACCCAGAGCCACGGCCGCTCCTCTGCTGCCAACATCAGCTGAGCGAAAATCCCGGGCTGGCCCAGTTGAAAGACAAGAGATGTTTGAGATGCAGACAGTGAGCATTGTCCAAACACTGACAGCTCTGTGTTAAGTGCTACACATGGTGTTAATCTATGTGTTTTTGTGAAGGCGCGTCGTCGCCTGCCACCCCCCAATAAAATCACGCGACACCACTGACCTCGTTGGCGCTGGCCACCAGTTTCTTCAACCCCCAGCTGTCGGAGGCCCAGCGGTCGGCCACCTCCTTGTGAGAGGTGATAATGAAGTTGTCGAAGTAGATATCCGAGGTCATGGACCACAGTTCCAAGCCCACGGCCTTGAACGGGGTCATCCTGAATGGCTGGAGGTCCTCGAAATAGTCGGGGTTATCGATCTTGCGCGGCTTCCAGACTCCCTTGGGAAGCAGTCAAAGAATGTGGGGAGGGGTGGGGCAAAGAGATTAGAGGGGGAGGGACTGTCAGATGGTTTTAGCTGCAGCATGATGTGTCACACAATGAGCTAGCAGTGTTTCGGCTGAGTCATGGTAGGGTTAGGGTTGATCTTTTCCATCAAACTAAGATGTTAAGAGTTGTAGACAAATGATCAAGACATGTCCAACCCTAGAATTGAAGGATCGTGTTATTTTTCTACTTCCTGCACTCTTGTAGTCAAGTCAAACCTTCAGGCAGCTGTTACCTGGTAGTTGGGGTTGTCCACCAGAGGGGCTTTCCACTTGCCCTTGTACTGAGGGTTGTTGATCATGGGTCGCTTCCACTCTCCGCAACCAGGGGCCGTCTCGCACGCCGGGTTAGGAATCTGCGGCGCCTCCCATTCTCCGTCCATCTCCTCGTCCCTACAGACAAAACAGCTGTCAGCCTGGATTGTTCTTTATTATCAATGAATAAAATTTAAAAGGCCTACTGCGTCTCTTTACCAATCTTCTGGTTTGTCTGCATTGGGGTCGGAAACGAACTCCGATTCGTCGTCCAGCCAGCCGTCAGGTTTCAACGCGTCGGGGTCCTCGATCTTTGCAGGTGCATCCTCGTCCCTGAGAGACACATGTTAAGGTTTCTTATTAATGTCCGAGTCACATCTACAATCAAATACGGGGCGGCATTTTGAAAAAAGCGTCACGGTTGTAGTCACCAGTCTTCAGGCTTGACGGCCTCAGGGTCGGGAATCTTGGCCCTCTCGTCCCAGTCTTCTGGTTTGGAGTCGTTGGGGTCGTCGATCTCTTTGGGCGGGTTGACCGGAGGCACCACGTCGTACAGCAGGTTGCCGCGGCTCACGCTGGACTGGTCGATGAAGATCTCGTAGCTGTTGTCTGGGTTCAGGACTGAAGGTTTGGAAATGAAATATATCACACATCAGTGAGGCGTGTTCTGAGTAGACACAAACACACACACACAACTTTTCTGAACTGTCTTAATACCCAAAGTGTAGAGGTGAGTCTTCTTGTCGGTGTAGAACTTCTTGAGGTCCACGTCGGCCCTCTTAGCGTGTTTCTCCTCCGTGTCTTTGTTCAGAGGGTTCAGGTGGCGGAAGATGAAGTGTAGCTTATAGTCCTCGCCGCACTTGTCAGGTCCGAACATGATGGTGTAGGGTGTGCGGTCGTGGAATTGCTCCTACGGGGCAAAACAAACTCTTTTTTTTTGTAATTCTTGCGTCTGTTTAGCTCTGAAACAAACATGAGTAGTTACGGATTCTGTTTATTCTGATACCAATTCAGATAATGTACCGTATGCACCTGCTCTGATGTAGGATTATACATATTAAGGCATGTGGGTGAGCAACATGTATACCCACCAGAGTGAGATCATCGACGTCTGACAGCAGTTTGATGTAAGCTCCACCGCAGTCGATCCCATCCTGGAAATTCACCTCATACCTAGAATGAAAATACACAAAAAAAAAACGCAAACGTGAAGAAGCGTGCGTCGTTCTCTCTTCAAAACTTTTGAGTGCGTTTGTGAACTTACTGCACGACCAGAGGTTCGTCCTGGAAGACGAAAGGTTTGTCCAGCATGGCGGAGATGGCGTGGTGCTTGGCGCGGGACTTGAGCACCAGACCCTCATCGCCGGGAACCTTGTTCTCCTTCAGCTGCTCCACGGCCCACTTCCCTACGATCGAACACACACGCCAACAGTTTAATTTCCAACGCTGCGAACTATAACTCATATGGGTTTTTAATATGATACCTAGCAGCTGATTTATAAGCTTGAAGCAGCTTTAGTGTAATCAAAAAGGCATCGCAGACACTGTTGACATGTCTGCGCTGTGGCTGCATATCTCGCGGACCGTGTTGCCAAGTAAGAGTGTTATCATAACTAATAACACCGGTGTCCAAATAAAAGCCAGGTTGTAAATATCTTGCTGTGAGCTCACTGGCATGATGTAAGAGATAAGTTCCTCACATACACATTTATATCAGCGGAAGGAAGGGGGTGGGTGGGGGAGGGGTGGGGGGGGGTAAGAGTGACAAACCATCATATTTGGCGATTTCATCATCAGCATCCCCCTTCACGGTCTTGGACAGCTGCCATCTGTGGACATGAACATGGCAAAATATTGAGCTTTCACATACACACACACACACACACACACACTGATCCTGGTCACTCATTACTTTTCGAAGATTCATGTATCACACCCAGCATTAATGATTTACGCCTCATCTTCAGCGGCGCTTCGTACCTGTCCAGCGATCCATCATCGAATGTCTCCGCGAAGTAGACTTCTCCAGTGGGGACAGGAGTCTTGTACGTCACCTGGGAAACAAGAAACACGTGACGCGTTTATAATCGACATATAAATTTTTTTTTTAAAAATCCTACTTTTGACCTTTGCTTTACTTTGGCTTATTCCTAACCTGGAAGGACACGTTGGCGTCAGTTCCGGCTTGTCCGCCCTCTGTCTCGTCAGAATGCTCTTCGTCCAACACCGTCGCCTCCTCCTCCTCCTCTTCTTCATCATCTGCCATCAGAACCTTCATTTCCTCCTCGTCCAAGCCCATATCTTCATCTGCATCTATCACGTCCGCCTCTGGCTGCTGGGCCACCGCCGCCGCCACAGCCAGGGACAGGAGCAGCAGGCACCACACCCAACCCCGGTCCAACTTCATNGAGAGAGAGAGAGAGAGAGAGAGAGAGAGAGAGAGAGAGAGAGAGAGGGTGAATGGTGTGCGAGATAAGATGAGCGCTGTGTTAGCGGAGGAGTAGGGTGTGGTGCGAGAGGACAAGATGGGGATGGACGGGGAAGGGGGGGGGTGCTAGGTGGCGGGTGGTAACAAGAGGCAGGTGCGAGTGAGATAGATATTATTTATGGAGAGCCACGTGTGTGTGAGTGTGTGTGTGTAGTCGACGATATTAATAGATACACAAGTGCATAAAAGGGACGAGTGGGTAACGGAAATAACTAAAGAGATGAAGGTCACATTAGTACAGAGCTACTTGATGTTGGACCTGCGTTATCAAACCCTTATCTCACATTTTTCACAGTATTTCCTTAGGGTTGGGGTTAAGGGTTTAGGGTTTGGGTTCCAAAATCTAAAGTGTACACCTAGCTGCCCCCCCAAACATCCTTACTAATCCTCATTTGTAGCAGTACAGCCACAAGATTACAATCACTGCATGTCTTAATATGATTCTGAAATGGGCCAGACAACGGTACAATGGGGAGATTGCTTTACAGCGCGCAACAGCCTCAGTGACCTCCTCCTATTGATCAGGCCACACCAGCTCCCCTCCTCTTCAAAGCGGCAGGAAATGAGAAGCGCGGCTGGAGACGGCAGCGGCACAGCTCCTCATAATTCCTAATCAACTTTAACTCTCATAGCACCACCGTTCCGTTTGCCAACATCAGCGTGCGGGAGGATCAAAAGGATCCACGATGAACATAAGGGAGAGATTAAGAAGTAAGCCCACGTTATCTTGAAGAAGAGGGTGATGCTCCCTTTTATTTGTTCGCACCTTTGGTTTGAATGCAACAATTTATGCATGTCTGATTGTGCAGGATTCAGATGGGAGGATACACAAAATGTGTATTAAATAAAAGAATTCAGCTCGACGCAGTTATTTAAATCGACATAGAGGGTTTTCAGAAGTGGGGACAACACACTCAGATTCTATTGAGCATCTTTTCAAAGCGCAGAATGCACTCAAGATATTAAGTGGTCGTATTCACAGCAGCAGAAGCGTCGAGGAGCCCTCGATGAATTGGCTTCTTGACATTAAAAAGAGAATGAGTCAGAGCGCGTTTTCAACTAATGACATCCGGCGTCCTAACTGAATAGTCTGTTCTTTAAATCGAGTCCGTAAAAGATCTAAGCCTTGATGTCTAAACCGCTCCGACTCCATCAGTCTTTAACCTTTGGTTTTACTTCAGAGAAAAGGCCGCTGCCTCACGCAATGTGCTCATCATGACATGACAGTCTCAACAGAAGAATGAAGGGTTTGAGTGAGTGCATCATCCCCAGCTGTCTTCCTGCCTACTGATGATGATGATTGAATGAGTCGTGGGGGGTTACAACTCTGTAGAAAAAAAGGTTAATTTGTTCTATTTCAGATAAACTGGAGCAAAAAAAAAAAATCAATATAGCTCTGACATAATTATTACAACGCTGGCCTTTCCATGAGTCAGCTTTAGGCTATCCCTTCATGAAACCCACATCACAGCTTGGCCTTGCATGCTGACTGTAAAAAGAAAAATCAACACAACTCCAATGTGGGAGTAAAGACTCTCGGCATGCAAACGAAAAGCTGGGTAAAGTCTGAAGAATTGCAGATACATGAGGAATATTGTTCCGTTGTCAATAAATGAAGGTAAGGCCTCTCTTTTGTTTATGAAGCTAGTTTAGCAAGGTTTGAGTTAACCCTGCTGTAGCTACTCATCTCAAACCATCACTATTACCAGTCAAGTGTTAGTAAAACGTCACTGCAGTAGTTTTAAACACATTTTCAACTTATATGTATATTATATAGGTGCCAGAGCCAAAACTTCTTTATGGTAAATACAATGTTGTTCTCCCCGCAGCATAGAGCACATCCAGAGCTCTCTAGCACTAACACAGCTTTGGTCCAGGTGTACAGGGCAGCCTTGTTAGACTCTGGCTAATGTTTAATAGCATCATCAAGCTCTTCATTTATTTTAAGGGCTCTAAAGATGTGGGGAACACAAAGAAGAAGGTCCCAGGACATGTCTGTGGAGCTAACATGGCTGCCTCTGTATCCTGCAGATGAATATGCTCCGGCTAAGCTAACGTTAGCTAGCTGCTGAACCAATCACAAACAGCCAACGTGAGCAATAACACGAGCTTAGCTAGTAAAACTAATGGGCTTATACGAGGAGGCCGCTAATTAAACAACGCTACAGCAATGAATACACAAAGTGCACATATCAGTTTAAAGCAGAGGGTGATGCAAAAATGTGTCGATTGCATAGCGACGATTAGCTGGCTGCATTAGCGACGGCGGTGAATGAATGAGCGTAACACAAACACACCTTGCGCAGAGAAAATCGTCCGATAGGAGCTACTTCTTCGCAGGGGAAAACACGCACAGGGAATTTCTCTTGTCTTTAGACCACTCAGAATATCCCCAAAGCCCGCTGAGTGCACCTGGAAGAAACGTAGTTTTAGTGTGGAGGCGATGAACGGTGGATGACAGTTCGACCCGGGATAACGAAGCGCGGCGCGGATGAGAGCCAGAGCACAAGTCCTGAAACGGACATGCGCACTGCGAGCAGATGCAGACATGAATGGTGCCTTCAAGTGCTAATGACACAACAGGAAATATGAATTATGAGCAGCAGCGAGCTGTGATTACTAGCGCACCTGTGAAGTATTTATCTTGAACATTTACCGTAATTGTGCAATAAATTGCTTTCATTACTGTGTATTTTAACAGGTTGTGTATACCTGTACACAGTCACGTACGTCATTGTTTTACTACTTCATATTTATTTCACTATTTTGTAGTTTGTTTATAGTTTGCAGATATGGTTTCACCGGTATCTAATGATTCCTTGTGTATATTTGTTAAGATTGTTGTGTTGTTTTTCTGTGTAAGTGCACTAAAAGCTACTCAATATTATCCCCAAATTCAGCAACCACAACTACCTTAATTACAAGTTCTACCTTTTTTTTATCCCAACAAAAATATGAATAAGCAGTATGAGTTCACATTTTAAAATTCATTCAAATTCAATTAAACATTCCATATTTTCAGAATTTAAATTCTTCGTTTACGAGCTTATAAAGAGCACTTTAAGGCACCATGAAACCAGGATTTCTGAGTAAAAACATTTCCATTAAATTATATTAAAAAATGCTGATAGGAAACGAACTACAGTCTGGTTCTTAATAGACAAACACGAGTAGTTTCCTATAACAGCCACTTTTCACAATAATTATAATTAAAACAAGTAAAGAAAACGTCCCTCTTTTACTCTGACACATGACAAACGTTTCCGGGTTAGAGTTGAAAAAACACTGATGGCGGCCGCATGCTTGTGGCGACTTCGCAGTGAATGAAATAATTAGAAAAATACTTAAAAAGAAAGACAAAAGGCTGCAGAATGAAGGACACACCGCTTTCTACGTGTGAGCGGGATTTCTTACTTAAAGCCATCGAAGAGAAAAAGGTGAGAGAAGCTTTTATTTAGAACATGTCTCAACCTTTCTACTGTTACAGCTGTGTACTAAGTTAACAACATGCTTTCATATAAACTCAGTACTGACTCTACATTACAGCATTCAGCATTTTGTATAATTTCAGTTAATATATTCCTGTTTAAGTGTAGAAATAGACTTTAACATTAATGTGCAGGAGGGTGTGTATAGGTTTGTCCATTATGTTAACCAGCTTGTACAACTTCCTTCTCCCTAAAACCAACTCCAGGGGTTCCAGATGTTTATATATTAGATATGAACCAGTCCCTTATTAGTACATGAAGCTCTGTTTTGTTTCACCCTCTTCCCCTGCAGCGTCTGGATGGACGACAGACCTACGACTACAGGAGGATAAAGATCACATTTGGGACTGACTATGGATGCTGCTTTGTGGATTTGGGGAAAACCAGGTGAAGCTATAGTCCA
>JANJYP010102727.1:0-15342 GCA_024605115.1 Rastrelliger brachysoma | reverse complement strand
GAGGTTTTGTGGTGAAGAAGGTCACGTGGCACGTACACCCCACCTGGGTCCACATCCAGGATTCTGCCTCCATATAGACATCTTGCTCCCGGGGGCCATCTCATCTCTGTCAATGTTGCCGGCCCCTAGAGACCCCGTGGTTTATCTCTCACCGTGCCTCAGCTTTGTTTGTTTGCCAACAAGTCATGGGAAAATCAAAGCTAAAAAGCTAATCTATAGCTCTGCACAGTTCTCCATTATCTCTGATTGAGATGCTGTAGGTTGCTCCTGTTTTCTCAAGACACACTGTACTTTGATGTGGTGTTTGCTTTTGCTTTTTATACGTATTCTCTCATTAAAAACAGAAAAATAGAACCTGATAAATGTGCAAAGCGCCAATGCAGTTTTCTGTGACTTGGTCAGCTACACTGCAGAGTTGATCATTGCTATTATTACCTTGTGTTTTCTGTTGATGAAGCATGTTTTATATATATATGCTTTGTCCAGCCAAGTTGGCATCACTCTTACTAACTGCTCTGTTATTTATCCATTGATTCTGAGCAAAAGTGCCACCAGACAGCAGGTGTTTTATCTATATGAATGCGCCACGGCCAGTTTTACTGCTTACAAAGTGAACGTTCAATTTGTGCTTTGTCTCTCTAGTCATTACAGACTGCAGCCGCTTAAGTTAATTTGTAGCAACTGAAACAATTGCTGCCTCACACTGCAGCAATGCTTAGTAACAGAGGGAGATGGTAGCACTTCTATTTAGCATTCATACGCTGTAAGTAAAATGTAATAATGGGTGATTGTGAGTGCTGCTACTAATAATGCATTACAGATACATATGTATAAAAGATGGCTCATGCAGTTAATGTTACGAATACTAAAAAGTGTTAAGATAGGAATTTTGAATAAGGCATAAATAGCAAATACAATAACAGGACTTGATTGAGATTTGATTAGCACAATATAATTAGAACTTAGGTTAAACATAGAGTATCTAAAGGCAGGCCTGAGTAATGAACAGTATCAAACAATGTATTTAGATGTTGCAACTTCCTCCTTTGATGGGAGGTAGGTATATCTTGAAAACAGGCAGTGAAGCGTAGAATACTCGAGAAGTTGGAAGTGACCACTGGAGATGTAGCTGTACAGAGTAAACTTTAAAATCATTTCTAAAAGACAGTGGAAGGTGGTGCAGACTGGCTAGAGTGAACATGCCAACTGGTATGTTGGCATGTATGAGTATATATTGCGCTTATGTTTCTTGGCAAACCCTTAGATTAATGCAGCCTGTAAAGTGAGTCTCTTTACTTGATAGAGTGTGTTCTCCATCATGTCCAGCTTGCTAGTTTCTACCTGTGTCTACAGGCATGCCTAATCAACTATAGAAAGCTATAGTAAATTCTTTTTTTTTTTTTTTTTTTAGCGTGTTTGCATATTTCATCATATTGGCTTTGGTTGTCTTTTGCAGAAGTTTACCCTCCTCTTGGCAAAACCATCTTGTAAATGCCAAGAGCCAAGATTAAGTTTAAGTGGAGCCAAGACCAAGAACTCATCCAAGACTTTTTGTTTGCTTGGAGTTACTTGGATCTTTCCTTACCCAAGATTACTAGACTACCCATTTATATCCAAAAGTTTTCATTAATGGTTCCTGTATCAGTGGTGTGGCAAGGGTTAAGGTTTTACATCATTGATGCCAACTTATATGTCGATATTTCAGGTGGGATCCAGTGCCCAAACATAAGCGCCCTGCAGGAAGTGAGGAACTGCAACGACCATCCCTGCACGGTGTACCACTGGCAGACCGGTCCGTGGGGGCCGTGCATAGAGGACTCCTCCATCCCCACTACCAACACCTCCGGGGGCCGAGCACGCGGTGACGACGCCTCCTGCTCAGTTGGGATGCAAACCCGGAAAGTCATCTGTGTCCGGGTCAACGTGGGGCAGGTTCCTCCCAAAAAGTAAGATTCTCTATGTGTGTTTGAGTTTAGTAGGGGTCTCATCGATCCGGATCATTTAACTGGTGTTCAGTGGGGCCTACATAACTATATTTATGTTCACAGTAATGCTGGAAATCCTGGAAGGGCCAGGTCACAGAGCAGATGAAATCCTCAAATACAAAAGAACAACTGTTTTAAAAAGAACAAAAAATGTTCTTTGATTAAACATCAGTGGAAAAAGGTTAGCCATGACTTCTCAGGGCACTTCAAAAATAATCAAATCACTCCTTTTTCATTCCATGTGAACTGTTAATGGTTCTCTGAAGCTAAATTTTACACTTTGTAGAAACCTGACAAAACATTCAACAGTTTAAAATTTCATTGTCAGAATCTGGGTCAGTATTGGATGAATTTGCCAGTGGCAACATGTTTTGTTCCAAATTCCAACTAGTTCGTAGTTTGCTACTGCTTTGAGTCATAACTCTGACTGACTTCGTTTCCACTAGCAACAGTGAATTAGGTTCATAGATGATAGAAGCACCAACCATACCAAGATGATTCCAAAATTATGTTGTGTGTGTCTTTGTGTGTTGTGAGGGTCTTTAACCTTAACAATATTTTATTTTATTTTTTTGCAATATTCACATCAATCATACAAGGGGTCAGCCAGTTATGGAGTACTCTAGTTCTTGTGGATAAAAAGATAATGCAGATCATAACTAACTAAACTCATTATTACCAAAGACAGATAATTGTCCTTTTTAACTTAAAGTGATTAAAATAAGGGAACACACATTTTTCAATGACTGAATTTTTAGCACATATTCAGATCACTCACATATTATATGAGCTTTAAGATATGGTTTGAATTTGATTATCGTGACTAAAAGTGAAGGATTCTGTCAGTGAAACAGAACCAGATTGTAAGGTTAACATATGAAATGTTTGTCTAGTTCAAGTGCTCTGTATCACCGCCCACATCTTGTGCTAGAATACAGCTTTAATGTCCCACAGGGCCAGTTTGGCTCTCACACTGCAGTCATGGAGAATAAATACAGAGAAATACTGCATTAGAAGAAAACCCAGAAAATCAATATGAAGAAATACAGGAATACACAAACTTGATGTCAGCGTCAGTGATGTCATTCTTACAGAGTCACCACAGCAAGCAGAGACAGGAGAAACTGAGGGACACACTGTCCTTCTGTCCCTGTCCCACAGCTGATAAGAGGAAGAGAGAATGGGAGACGTTATCTTCCTATTTAGCGAGCTCAAATCTGCATATTACCTTGTTTGTTGGACACAATGTCAGACAAAAAGTAACTCTGATTCTTTTTTTTTTTTATCAGTGTTGGCTGAAAACTGAATATCACTCAGGATAAACCATTATGAAGATGATAGGGTAATGTGTACAAACTGAGTCAAATCCTCCCTGATAGCTATAATTAACAATGCTTCAGGACTAATATTTCCATTTGTGTAAATGAAAGACAGCCTTTGTTTTTGGGCACAGACTTTGTTTGCACATGGCCATTTAGTCTCCTGGTTAGCATGTTGTTGTTGGTGTCTGGCAGAGGTGTTAGTTGATGAGCTGCTGGCCAACTGTTTTAAGCATCTGGGTCTGTTTCCCCCCTGAAGGCATCTGCTGGGAACATGAATTATCTATTTATTTATTCAACAGAATGGGAACATTATTCTGGCAGCAGAGCAGCGCTACGCAGGCAAACCCAGCTAGCCCTCATGCTGTGTATGGAAATGAATCTTTCTTTCTTTTTTTATTCCTGCGCGTACTCCTAAACCTACTGTTACATGCTGAGCAGTGAGCCTTCTGCCTTGGGACACACTTTCACATCAATAGAGAGAGGGGAACCTGGTTTTAGCAGCAGCAGCACCAGCTGTGGCCATGGTGTGGAGACTAACACCAGTAAACACAAAGTGGCAAGAGGGTATTGTAATACATTAGCATTTAGACACTGATGGAAGATACATAAGGATAATCATTAGAAATGTCTTGATTTGTCGAAAACACTTGGTTTACCAATATGTCTGCAGATCAGGAGTTTGGTTTTCAAAAATTGAATTAGAATCTTGCAATGAGAATTCTACAACATAATGCTAGGGCAATATATGTTAAAAATACTGAAAGGAGAACCCTAACCCTAATATTTTATGAAAAAACCTTTACAAGAAAGAAGCTCAGATATTTTCTGACATTATAAAGCTGCATAAAAGTTTGTGTTTTAAACATCTGAATGTTTCGGATGATATGGTGATTCTGGGCAAATATCTACTTATTGTTAAACCCAACTGAAAAGTACAATTTCAATCAATCAGTTCTTCCACAGCAGCATAATGTACAACAAGCTACATCTCTCTAGTGTTGCAAAGTCAGGCTATGTGACTATGACGGCAGAATAAAAAACCTTTTTGTTGAATTTTAGTTCTCATAATTTATGACTTTATAATGTCAGAGAATATCTGAATTTATCTAACATTATAAAGTTGTAAATTGACAACTTTACAACTTTAAATTAACCCCCCACCTATTTTGGGATTGATCCTATGTAAATATTGCTACTAATCTATAGGTAAGTCAGGGGAAAGATTTACGGTTGATAAAAGCAACCCTGTCAACACACAAGAATGAAAATACTGTATACCCCACAGTTTGTTGAGTGTGTACAGTGTACAGTTAATGCAGGGTAGTAGTTCTAGTTAATTAAAACATGAGAACATTCATATGAATTTTGTGTCCAGTCTTCCACATGAAAGTCAAACCATTACTCATGTCACTCCACCAGCTCAACCTTCACAGCTTTCCTTGTCACTCCACTATTCTGTGCACCGGCCCTGAGTGCTGGCACATGATGTAAATCTTGAGGTGTAGAAGATTGAGCAGGTTGTAACTTCCCTGGACTACATGTAACAATCTGTGGTGTGTATATAATGGCTTTCTGATGTGGATACATGTCTTTCTATGGAGCGTGTGATAATGCCAGATGGAGAAGCGATGCAGGCCATTCTCCATCATTTTATCATGATGACTGCAACATGTGGAACATTACCATAAACAAATCATATTCTGTTTTCCTTTTCTCCTATTTTTATGCTTTTGTTTTTCTCATCTTTTTTTGTCATGTTGCTCATTTAACCACTGCAGGATGTCGAGAGTTTACCACGGTTATAGCTGTTGGATACACCAGCAGTGGTAACCCTGAGGTCATCAGGTGTTTTCAGTCACACCCTGGAATGTGACTAATAGCCAGACTGTATTAACCCTTACATACTGTTTAGGGTCAAATTTGACTCATCTTTACATTTGAGTGATGTAAACACTATAAGTACCTAAGTAAGGTATAAGTAAGGCTTCTTTGAGTGACCTGTCTTAATGTGACGCAGAATAAACAAAAATTGAAATATATCAACTTCTTAAAAACATAAATCACTGTTACATTCTTCACATTTGACATAATCCATTATTCATAGAACATAGTTGTGATTGTAAATGTTAGTCAGTTATGTCAGTTAATTTGTGTTATTATAATAAGAAAATGAAGTTCACAAACTTTATTTCATATCTTAAGATAATTTAATAGATTAGTGAAAAAATCCTGGCTGAGGTTAGCGTAATTCATTTATGAAAGGGTTGTTTTTTAAAATATTTTTATCACTGCATATTTATTCTAGTTATGATAGTGGTTCCTCACTTCCTGTTTGTCACGCTACAATGTATAAAACATGCTATACAGATCAAGTCGTATTGATTTGTGGCATAAATACAGTATGTGATAAGCTGAGGGTGAAGGTTAAGAAGATATATATGTATGTAGGGATAAGACTCAAGGGGATGAGTGATGAGGGTGGACAGTGACGGCGAGGCATGTATCCAATAAGTGAAAGGGTTCTGGTTGGATAGTTATCATGGGTCATGTGTCAAGTTTAACCTTCTTTTTCATTTCATCATTTTGATTCTATTTTTGCTGCAAAAAAAGCACATCACTGTCTTAATACTTTATGATCGTCAGTATCACCTTTTAATGTTTTCTGTAAAAATGTTCTCCCCACTGCAGCAACACAGGCACACACACACACACACACACACACACACACACACACACACACACACACACACACACACACACACACACACACACACACATATCGTCACAGTCTCACAAAAAAGATCCAGGCGCATTAGGGAGCCTCTGAGCCAACTCCCAGCATGACTCCTTTTTTTGGCTCTGATCCAGCACATCTCTATCAGGTTTTTCAAGGGTACTGCTGCGTGTCTGTGTGTGTATGTGTATGTGCGTCTGAGCATGTCAATGATGTACTTTCAGGTGTCCAGAGAGTCTGCGCCCAGACACTGTCAGACCCTGCTTACTGCCATGCAAGAGAGATTGTATAGTCACTCCATACAGTGACTGGAGCACCTGCCCATCAACATGTCAAGCAGGTAACGCCTTTCTTTCTTTCTTTCTTTCTTTCTTTCTTTCTTTCTTTCTTTCTTTCTTTCTTTCTTTCTTTCTTTCTTTCTTTCTTTCACTACACAAAGCAAAGTGAGCAATCGCGTGGTGTCACGCAAGCCAACTGCATCAGTATCAAGAGAGAGGAAATTAATTAAGACTGCTGTGTATGACTGTGTTTTTCACTTAATGAAGCGTGCCAAATATGCTCATCATTATTTTAGCACCAGCAGCCAAATAATAAACATCATCTTTGCACACTGAGACGGGATAACAAAACAAAACAAAAAAAAAATCCAATTCCACTTGAAATGTGACATGTTTAATAGATGTTATAAGGATGTCATGTTTCTAACATAAAATGCTTCGATGATGAGGATTTCCCTGAGGATACTGACGAGTGTGAAGGAAATGCTGTGGCATAAACTGTGTTCCTTTTTTTAGAGGTATTACTTTATGAAAGGAGAGAACATTGCTATGTTGCTGATGGAGAGCATTGTCAGTCCAGTGAGGAGGTTTACCTACAAAAGGACTGCTGGAAATAACGATAGTGTATATTTACTTGGAACTTATTATTATTATATAAGTAAATAAGTCATGATAAAGAGCTCCAAAACATTTCACAGTTACAATGATTGACATTTTTGTGAATGTAATTCCTTCAGGTTTTCAACACATATTGCTTAAGTTATATCTTGTATTGATATTCTACTTTATGTATCTAACATATATCTTATTGTGTGAGATTGAAGTAACATACATAAATCATTTATTTTGAACATATATTTATTGGTTTAACATCCAACACTCTGAACATCTTGAATCTTGAAATGAACAAAATGATCATACTTAGATCAGACATGTATATCAAATGTCTATAAATGAAGGGAGGAAGGACCAAGCACAAACAGCTAGTGCTTTAATAGATGTAAAGTATATGAACTGAAAGGAAGATGAGGGTTGAATCACCCCAGTGTATCTCCAGATTTTGAGAAACCCCAGTGTAACTAAACACGACGACACAAAACTAGGTTATTCTTCTGTTCTTGTTGAGAGAAGCAAGGAGGGCTGTATTTGTTTCAGTACTTAAGCTCTATCTGTTTCTCTTCCAAATTTCCTTCATTGTTGTTTGTTTGGTACATTCAGAGTGTGCTGCATACTTTAATTCACGTCCTCGTTTACTGCTCCCGCCTCCACAATCACGAGTTTGAACAAGTGCAAAAGCAGAACTAACACAGAAGAAGTAACACAGTATACATACATGATGAGGCGGGGTGCACATTGGGACAAGCTGTAGCCTCCACTACCCCTCCACACCTCTACCCCTCCAACTGTTCAATAGGATGAGTGATTTCCTGATTTCATGACTTGAAGGAAAAAGGAAGCAAGGAAGGAAGGACAGAAGGAAAGAGGGAAGGAAGGAGAAGGAGGGAGAGAGGAAGGATGGAATAAAGAAGGAATGAGGGAAGGAAGAAAGGAAGGAAAGAAGGATGGAAGCAAGGAAAAAAGGAAAGGAGACAAGAAGGAAAGAAAGAAGGAAAAGAACATGGGAAGGATATATAGAAGGAAGGAAAAGAAGACACAAAGGATAGATGGATAGATGGAGGAAGAAAGAAAGATAAAGAAGAAAGGAAGGAAAGGACCTCCGGCGTACCGGTTCTGGTCCACAGGCCGCATGTTTGACCCCCCTCCCTGCTGTAGACCATCAGGATTCTTCACAAATGAGTGTCTAACATGAACCACCATGACGCCAGCAGCATTGTGAGAGCTGTAATATGATCATACAGTTCTGTTATAGACATGGACTTCCTGTAAAGTCAATAACCTCAGCAGCAGTGGAGCTGTACTGGACACCACAGAGAAAATGACGAAGGTGCTATTCAGTATTCTACTTGATTGTATTAGCCTCCCCTTGAAGCAAAGAGGTGGAGTAGATGGATAAAGTATATTACAGAAAAATGGAGAGCAAATGGGCCTCATTACATTTTCTGTACTTTGACACGTTTAATGAAATAAAGCATACGAAAAACACCTATTCTATAGTTCAAAGATGTAGGACATGCTGGCGCCGGTGTTACTTCATTGGGTTAACTCTGCTGTGTCTTATATTTTACATTTATTTAATGAGGTACTTGCTCAAATAGGTACTAAAACTGACATTTCCAACTATGTTTTTCATGTGGCTTCCCCTCAGGTGGTACCACTAAGAAGAAACAGTACAGGAAACGTATTGTTATTCAGTTACCGGCAAATGGGGGACAGGACTGTCCCGAGACGTTGACCCAGGAGAGAGAGTGTGAAGCTCCATCTGTCTGTCAAGGATACAGGTACTTGGTCATTTTTATCTTGAATAATTAATTCTTGTTGTAGTTGCAAAAAAGAAGTAAGGGACAAAGAATTGGAGAAGGGCCTAGAAACTTGTGCAGAATTTTTCAGAAGTTCATGGTTGTTTTTCTTGTTCAAGGTCAACGTCACTTTATTGGAGTTAAGGGGAAGTGTAACACAAAAATTACTTTAAAAACATTTAAGACATATGTTCAAAACATGAGCTGTGCAAATTAGTAACATATCGTACATATTCATACCTCCACATTCATGCATATAAGTTATATCCATACATGTGCAAACAACGTTTGTTCTAAGTAACCTGTGCAAAGAAGCAACATTCCTACTCAAAGAAAAATTACACATAGTAACACATACACATAGTAGTCTTCTTTCTTAACTCAGGTAACTTGAGATGCTTTAGATTTCCTTTAATCCAATGTTTCCAGAACATAATTTTTCCCATAGCTTTGTCTTTCAAACCCTGCCCCAACTTGACCCTGATGATATTTGAGCCCCAAAATCCAATACCAGAGTTGGGTGCAAAATAACATCCCAGCCCAACACGAAACTTAATACCTTGTAGACACATGCCAGGTTCAGGTCAGGTTGCTGAGCTCTACAGAGTAATGTGGGTGACCAACCTGGAATAATGTGTGAGTAGCTTTCTTGTTCCTTCTACTGCTAAGATTGGTGCTCAAAGAATAAACTTCTGTTTTTTTCCTCTAACCTAATGTAATATGTGGATGGTCATGATAAAATCATGGTTCCCTCAGCAAGAGTTCAGTTGAAATGGATGATTCTGTGACTCTTGCCCTGTAATGTAATCCAGTGGTCTCAAAGAATCAAAGCCTGCTAGTTTTGACAGTCAACTTGTTTCCACTGCTACACCCACATGCTATACTTGGAAAAAAAATCAACAAATGTACCACTCATATGTAGCCATTTAGATGTTACATGTGTAGTCTGTCTGATCTAAATGGACAGGGTGTTCCAAAAGGCAAGGTACTTGTACAGTAAAGCCGAAACACCAAAACCCAAACTCCATCTCAGCATTTTCCACTGCAGTAATGCCTAAAGTAATACAAGATTATGAGTATGTAGGGTTGTACCCCAGTAGTCGACCAAACCATCAATGAGAAGAGTTCTGGTCAACCAAGTTTTTATTGGTTGGTTATTGTGTCTTGTCCTTAACAATACTAGATATTTGTGTAGTGTATGAAAATACCAGAAGGTTTCTAATTTGAAATGATGGACGCACACATAGTGACACCAGTCTGAGGCTGACCAATGGCATGACTTCCTCTCTCAGTCAATGACTCAGTCAGTCAGTCAGTCAGTCAGTCAGTCAGTCAGTCAGTCAGTCAGTCAGTCAGTCAGTCAGTCAGTCAGTCAGTCAGTCAGTCAGTCAGTCAGGGACAAACATTCCCATTTATAGGACTGTTCCCTGCAGTCCAGGCAAGAAGTAATTAGACTATGCCAGGCTGGAAATCATCCAAAATGTAGAATCATTTCAAGCATGTAAAGGACCACCCCGGGAAAGTGAAATGAAAAAATCTGCATACGAAAATGTGTCTGCATTAGACATGTCTTATCATCTGAAACATGCAAGTAACCCAACTCCAACCATTTTCTGAAATTATATATCTAAATAATAAAAAAAAATAAATGAATATGCACAACTGTGTGACGATTCATTGATTAAAGACTTAAATAACTACTAGTTGACCTAGAAAAATCAGTTGTGGGTAGTAGTCCTTTCAGTATTTCATTTATTATCTTTTTTTATCTTGTAGGCAATGGCAGTAGTGTCTGTTTAAAGGAGCATTTTGTCAATCGTTCTATCTTTTCTTCTGTCTGAGTTTTGTCCATCTTCTTCTAAAGATGGAAAACCCACAAGTGGCGGCGTTGCCAGCTGGTTCCATGGTCGGTTCGGCAGGATAGCCCTGGAGCTCAGGAAACCTGTGGGCCAGGCCTGCAGATTCGGGGTGAGTACAAATATTCACATCTTATTTTCCTCTTCTCTGTGAACACATTAGTTAAACAGAGCGGGAAGAACAACGTAACTATGAGCAGTCATCAGGAAAAAAAAACTTTAACTGCGATGTAATTCTAGTATGAAGCTGGGATCATCATATCTTTCCATTTACATGCTCTTCCATTCTCCCTGGAATGAAGGATTTAGCATCAAAGCAGTACCTGGGGGCTGCATATAACTTTAATCTCGCTGTAAATGATACAGGACTGAGGAAAGGAATGCAAACCTTACAGTTTAAGCGTAACAGAGTCTCAAATCTCTCCGTCTTAGCTGAACAATACTAATGTAGCTATTCGACTTTAAGGTATGAATGCTGTGATGCCCATTAGGCAGTGGATGCTTTATCCTTAGCTGACTACTCTCTTATTGAAAGCAATAAGAGAGTAGAACCAGCACCTACAACATACTGCCAGACAGTTGTTTAAATAGAATGAGATGAACTGCTGCCTTCATATAAATGATGCAAATCAAACACGCCTGCTGTTATTTACACTGCATTCCCTAAATCTATTATGTGAAAGTGAAGTTGTAGGCAGGTTGTCTCAAGAAGTCAAACTTAACAGGACATTAAAAATCGAAACTTGTGTTATCTGTTATTCAGTTTAGTCTTAGTTTTGTGTTGTTTTTTATAGTTTTAATTTAGTTTAGTCATTTTTATTTTTATTCCAGTTAACTAAATCTTTTTTTTGCTGCTAGCTACCAAGCTTTTTATGGTCTTTCAGTTCAGTGTTTTTAGTTTTCCAGACCACACATTTATTCTTTGTTTCAATTTCACCACTCTAAACCGTAACAAGCTCTTTACTGTGAAAACGTTCTGATAACTCCACTGTACAATACATGCTCAACACCAAGCAGCAGACACAGTTAGAGACTAGGTTTTGATCACTTTGGAGCATTCAGTAGCTAAATAGGCACTTATTTCTCTCAGGAGTTGGTGGAGACCAAACCAGAGGTAAAATAGAGTGGTTATTAGACACATATGTGACTGTAAATGGAAGCTAATGTTGCTCCGTGTCTTCTAGTATTTCGTAATGCATTTATGAATTTTTATTGTAAAAGTATGTTCAATGTAGTGTTTCAAACTTGGTGTGCCGCTCACAAGTGGCCAAAAGATCAGTTAACATCTTACTCCAAAACACATTGAAGCATTTCTTTCACAAAACATATGTCCTACTAGTGACTAGTCCATGTGGTGTGAAATCCATACTCTTTAAATAAATCAGCTTTTCACCTGCATTACCACACAATAATAATGTAACATGGACCATAACTAATACTCACTTGATGTTAACTGTGATGGATTACACATCAAGTTTCAAGAATGTGCTAATTGATCATACTTTACACACATACTTTTAAAAACCAATGCCTGTCTAAAATGGTTATAAAACACATCTAAAAATCTAAATCCGTATCGATTTAGCATTTGAAACTGGTCAGTGATAAAAGCAATAGGTCTATGAGTGGTCACTGTAACCACAGAGTAGTCAAAATGTCAATAGAGATGTATGGTTTCATCAGCTATGTTGTGTTGATTTATATTTTACAATTTTTTTTTTGATGATGCTGATTTTAGTTCCCATGTTTTGATCAGTTAACACCAACAGGATCATCTCCAAAAAAATCACAGACGACTCCTTTAATAAGATGATTTTTAAACTGTGCAGTACTGATGCCTGTGTCTCATAAGCAGGCAAGCTAACTTGTTATCAGCACACTCACATTCAGACTCCTATTAAAGTCTCAGACAGAGGCCATTATCTGATTCCAATAATGAGCATCCTGCTCCTCCATCTTGGAGGCTGTTGTCATTATGTACCATTACCTGTAATAGTATACTCTGAACTAGAGAGAGACAATTCAATACAGGCCTCTTACTTTTCACCCATTCACTCAATACAACGTGTGGTGGCCAACAGCCCTTTTACAGCCCTTAATTCTAGAATTTCTCATGGGTGTGTGTTTGTGTGTGTGTGTCTTTGGGTTTGCAATAAATGATGTGGGTATAAGAGAGGAAGACTGAGGGATACTCTGCTGGTGTTTACTGGTGCTTTTACTGTTAATATGTTTGCTCTATTGACTAACGCCACAATAACAATGGTGTTGTATTCACCAGTCAAACCAACCCAGTGGTCATCATAACCATTAGCCACCATCAACCAAAAGCTTTATAGCACAATTTACTATGATACTATTAAGGTTCTGTAATGAGATCACCATTTAGCCCCATGCACCATATTGAAGGGAGAAAGCAATAAATTGACTCTATGAATAACAATACCTAATTAAACCTGCAAGCAGCATTGAACAGCCCATTCACTCTACAGCACAGTCTACTGACACATAGGCATACATGAGACATTAGGAGGAGAATGGACAATGTATGAAAGAGTTATAAGGACTTCCTGTTTTATGGCGAAGCATTGTACTTTACTGCACCGTCACACCCATCAAGTATAACAGAGGTTAAAGATTTTGAATCTCCAAGATGACATTTTTATGATGACATTTAGTGAATTTGAAGCTGGTCGGATTATATCATTAGGAGTTTGTTAAAGTACGAAGCGTGGAAATGGAGTTAGGGTATGGCTCCTATAGACTTTTTTTTGTGCGTCTATGTATGATACGTACTGTATGCATACTGAATTTCGTATGTGGGGGGGGGGGCTCATTGTTTAAAATCTTCCAAGAGAGGGGGTTGAGGGGGCGTTAAGCCATTTTGCCACACTCATTTCTGGGACCCACAAAATATGACATATTTCACCAGGTTTGCTAAATTTTCAGGAGATTTTCAAAAAAGTGTTTGTTTTTGGAAGAATGAGAAAAATAACAATTCTTTCAGTTTTTAATGAATTTTCTATTAAAAGCCACAGTCAGAGCTGCAAACATTCAGTGATACAATAATGGAAATACATGTCGTATGTGATGCTATAATATCTTTTCATAGGTATTTGTGTAAAAATATGTATGTAATAATCTGATGAACAAGCATAATAAAATAACAAGCAGCAACTGATATGTCTATCGTTTGTTCCACGTATATACCAGCAGTCACTTTGATCTGTTTCTTACTGAGCAAATAAAAGTAATGTTACAGCATACATGACACCTTGCTTCAGGCTTCACGAGTATAACATGGCCTAAGAGACGAAGGCACTAGTTAAACACGCTGTTCAGAATCGCAGTTGAATAATTTAACCGACTCAACTTAGCGTGTGAACTACAGCGCGATTAACCAGCGCTCGCTCGGCCCTTAACAAGTTTTAATGCAGCTTCACAAACTATGTCTACATTTAACTTTTAATGATATGAAAGTCACTATTTATAACATGATCACTCAAAAGTCTTTTGAACCCTCTACAGAATGGGACCTTTTTCTGTAGTTTTGTCTCCGTCTATGATGCTTTCAATTGTTGAAAGTTGCAGCAGGTTTGCAGGTTGGACATGTTTTGTATCAATGCGGCTTTTCTTGTAGCAATGATATTTCATCTGATGAGACTGTTGTGTAAAATATTTATATGCTAGGATGTATGATTTCTGCCCAAAAGTATAGTGGCTCTGATGTCACTAAAGTAATCAAGATATTTGTGTAAAAGACAAAGTGTGAAAAAAAGATAATTAGTTATTTGAGTCCATTCCACATCACCATGAAAAAAAGAAGCAAATCAGTCACAGTACGACCAAATTAAAATGTTATTATATGTTAATGTATACATATATCAATGATACATCATGTATTCAACAACCAAATTCAACTTTTTAATTTTTATGGCAAAAATCCTGTGAGTTTCATTATGGAACATCACACCCATCAATTTTTAGCATAGAGCCATAACCAACTCTTATGTTTGATCTTTTACACTCATNTGGCAAAAATCCTGTGAGTTTCATTATGGAACATCACACCCAGTAATTTTTTAGCATAGAGCCATACCCAACTCTTATGTTTGATCTTTTACACTGGAGATTGATCACAATCTCCATAAAGTCTCATTCCTCATTAAAACTCCATCAATCCTTTCCCCCCTTCTCCTAGCTGTTTCGTGCCGGAAGCAGGATGGCGGGCAAGCAGACGTTGAAGCTTGTCTAAAGTTTGCCAGCTCCATGCCGCCTCTCACCCAGCTCTGCCAGCTGCCCTGCCAGGAAGACTGTCAGCTCAGCAGCTGGTCCAAGTTCTCCTCCTGCACGGCCGACTGCGTGGGCGTCAGGACCCGCAAGAGGATGCTAGTGGGTGAGTGACACGTTTTAACTTCAAGCTGACTTCCAAATTACATCAACCTTGAGGTGAAGATCAAAGTTGAATGTGTTAAATTAACTAAGGGCTCCAAACCCTCCTGTTAATTTTCTTTTTACATTTAAAGTCCCAAATTTTCTTATTGAACCGCCCCACTCAGCAGCCTTTCCTTCTGTTGACCATCAGTGAGTAACTCCAGTATAGCCACTGGGTGTTTCTATTTAACCTCTTAAAGCCCAAAGATATCTGACTGTAAACATCAAAATAGGATCTGATGATTCACAGTCTAAAATGTATGGATCAAATATGATAAACTTAGTGATACAGGTTTAACTGTCAATGCTCATCAATAAA
>JANJYP010102718.1:0-11702 GCA_024605115.1 Rastrelliger brachysoma | reverse complement strand
TACTTGTATCCTTTGGTCTGTCTATAGGAGAGAATAGTAATGTCTCATTCACAAAGTGTGTGCCTATCAATAAATGCAATGCAATCAGTTGATTTTGGCTTCATGGGGTACTGCAATCTCTCCTTTAAAACAAATCAATTATGAAACATGATTTAGATAACAAGGTATTTATATTGTATATTTCCTTATTATCAATAATCCCATGAAAAGGATTAGCAATTACTATGTATGCAGGATAATATAACTGCACTTGTCTAAAAACAATGAAAAACTTGTAACTTTGGAGACTTGTTCACTCATATTTTTCAGTCACTATGGCAACAAACATGAATAAATGCACAGTTAAAAAATAGTGCCCAGCAAATACACTGCTTGCTCCTGTTTGGATTGGTTTGAATTAAATAAGTTTAAAGCTACTGCCAACAACTACTTGGCTTATTTTAGCGTAAAGACTGCAAACAGGTCAACCCTGCTCACAGTAGGGCTGGGTGATACGGAAAAAATCAAACATCAAAATATTTTTGAACAATATTGCAGGGAGGACAAATATTTGCACAATGAGATTTTTTGATAAATAATCATCACTAATGTGGATATGACTAAATAGGTCAAGGCAATAATAGAATGACCAGAGCAGTCTGCTAAATTTAGTAAATTATGTAACTTTACTGTAATGAGACCTTGAAAATGAGGAAAAGGTACAGCTAAATGGAATGGGGCCATTATTAATGCTATGTTTTTACTGCTATACTTCAAAATGTTTGTTAATAAAAATGTCTTTTCAATCTTGTTTAAATCTTAATATCTTAATATAGCTTATTCTCTGACTTCAGTGTGTTTAATTCAGATGATTGGTAATAGTAAAAAAATGTTTCCTTCTTTCTATATTTGAATCAAAAGACAGAGTCAGTGTTGTTTTCAGACAAGCAAAATGATAATGAGTTGCTGCCAGAAGAGCAGTAAAGTAATTACTACCATGAGAGCAATGGCCAAATGCACTCATCTGCTGAGTTTATGGCTGCGTTATTTCAATCCTCTTAATGTCCATGTTATATCGCTGAAGGGGGCAAAAACACCAGGAAACCCTCCCTCCCCCTACAGTGTGTGGCCATGGTGGCACTGATTGGCAAACACAGCAAAGTGAGCTGCAGACTGCACTGTGAAAGTGAACCGATTTCACATTTATTAAACCATAAACAAGGTACAGTATGTGACAAAAAGAGAAGGTGAAACCTGTGTATGGTTTCCTGATCAGTTTGACATGATCTATTAACAGGAGACTTTTTTTCTCCTTTCTGGTTTCACTTATCGTCTACACACATTTGTTACACGTAAGGCATGGGTGGTTCACACCTTCACGATCCCTTTTTCTTTGCAGTTCATGTTCAAAGTCATCCATCAGTCAAAAAATCTGTTCTTCTTTTTGCTGTACAGTTGGATGTATGATCTTTACTGTACATAATGATGCACATGGCAGTTTTGTGTTTGATATGACTACAAGGCCGACAAGGCCGTTTGCACTTTCATCTTCTGTAGTGGAAAGTTACTCTGTGTTAACTGAAAATCCAATTTTAAGAGGGAGGGAGGGAGGGGGGTTGATGTAATATTTAACTTGCTCATTTTACACAAGTGCGATATAGAAAAATGAAGCAACCAGTGCAAAGACTGAGAAGAAAAGCAGGAAGTATGAGATATATTTATAGTTCCTACAGGTTTAACAAGAAAGAAGGAATAGACGTCATTTTAAGGAATTAAATGAGGCAATTGTAGGGGAAAAACATTTCAGACACATCATTACTCAAAGTTACTAAACATGTAAAAAGGAAGTATAACTATGTATGAGTGTTGCTTGCATTAGATGGTTAGTTGCCATTTTCAGTGTTATTCAAATGTGCTATATGTTCAATGATCTTAATTTCACGCATCAAGTGACAGTGTTTGAAACAGAAAAGCTATTTACGGAAACAATGAGGAAGGATATAGTGTGTGGTGTTGGAATTTGACTACGTGACCGGGTCACAGATACTGTGACACCACAGACCATGTGACCAATGATGTCTCTGAGGCAGGTACTGTTCTCTGCTTTAATGCATGAGAAGTGTAACTTGGAATTCCCCATCTGTTCACTACACTTANTTCTTTCTTTCTTTCTTTCTTTCTTTCTTTCTTTCTTTCTTTCTTTCTTTCTTTCTTTCTTTCTTTCTTTCTTTCTTTCTTTTCTTGTTTATCTTCTCCATTTTGTACACTACCTCGGTTCATCTAGTCAGGGGAAGGTTGATGGAAGTGAAACAAAAAGAAAAAAACACTCTTTTAAACTGACTTGTAGGACATAAACTATTTCAAAAACTTCGATGTGCAACTGGTGCAGACACTCGTAAATTATAAGGCACAGTACAGCATTTTATGGTACTGTAAAGTAAGGCAGGGCGGTCAGGTGGATGCCGTTCTGGCTCTGCTCTTGCACAAACAGAGGAGTTGCCTTGCCTTCGGTTCATCGACATTGGTTTACACTGCCGTTGCTTGGAAACAGACACTCCCAGTTCCCTCATGTGGTCAGTAATAAACCTTTGACATGTCAATTTGACTATAAACTATGTTAAGAGGAAACAGTAAATGAAGTTTAATGTTTAAAATATATGGTGAGGTGAATACACTGCACCTATGACATTTATAATTTTGCAGTTATTTATTTAAGATTAGACGATTATTAATGCATCTCATGCATCAAATAACAGCAGTTAAACTCCAGCAAGAAAAACTGGTTTTCAGTTTCAATTGCCGAACCAGTTTTATCAAGTGACCAGATAGATAGATAGATAAATCCTTTTATAAAATTACATGTTTGCACCATCGCGTAAAGGGTTAAATGTAGTGAAAAGAGAAGTGTAATGCAAGCTATAAAAAGCATGTTCTTATCATGGTGTTCCGCCATTCATAAATATTATTAATGTGCACCACCTAGTGTCGAGAAGTGACAATAACAGAGTACACGATCACATTCATTCAAGTACATCTGACAAATCATCTCTAATTGTCTGACTCTTTTTGTTTGCTTTTTAATATAAATCAATATTAAGAAGCACTCTGTTTAAGGCCATTTAAAGTGACAATTGTTTAATTGGAGTAGGAAGCACTCTCAAACTGGGTAACACAAATGTAGAGGAGGATGTGTCCAAACATCTGCAATATGAACAAATACAGTGGACAATAATATAACTGTATAAAAATCAGCAGAGTGAAACAAACTCTCAAAAGAATAAAAAAAAACAGGATACTGGGACAAACTTAAAGATTAAATACATTTTTTTAATAAACAAAAGCAGTGATCCAGTTCCTGATTTAAGTTGCTGATTAATATCAGAGACATGTAAAGGTTTAAATTAAACCCTCCGCAGCTTACACGCTAAAAGAAAACACTGTGAACACTGTGAACACCATTACTGGCAAATTTAAACTCACACTTTCCCCCTTCAAAACACTGCAACAAGATTCCCTTGTGGTAATTATACTGTCATTTTAATAATGTGGGGGAGTATGGAGTGAACGGTTGAAACCATTCTGAAGTTGGTCCAACTGCTGTAACATTTACTCTTATTTAAAGTCAGTCATATTCTGATTGTCAGTTGCTTTGTCTTCACATTTAATTAGAGACATGCTAGATTAAAATGTCAGGGTCAGACATGTTATTAGGTCAGTACAGCCAATCTAGACTAGTTAAAGTGTTTATGGTGTTATCTGAGAATCAGCCTTTGAAAGAAAGTTGGACAGGGGACATAATGATAAAGTGTTTTGCCTTACAGAAGCCAGTGGTGTGGAGAACAGTTTTATCATTTAAAATGAGGTACTTTTAAATTTTCTGACATTCTTGGCAAAAGAAGAAAAAAAATCTTAGTAGACAGTTCACATACACTTAGTAACAAAACTTAAATTTACATCTGATGACAAAACATCAGTTGTGACTTTGTAATAAATCAAATAGTAAAATACAAAAAAGTTACCTGTTTGAATAGGCTTTAATGGTGAATTAAGAGCAAGTTTTTTTTTTCACTCTTCTCAGCTGAACATTTAGCGTTCTACCTCCACTCTGAAAGCTTTGCAAGCAAAAGAGCAAACAGTCCCTGGAGGCTGAGTGATCCTTTAATTAGAAGTGCGCATCTGTTGTTTCTCTCACTGTCCTTTGGCACCAGTCTTTTTCCACTTACATACCGAATACTGTGGCTCCTGCTATGGCACTCAGCTGTGGCAGCAGTGCAACACCCAGGCTCTCTGTATATTCTGCTTTGAGGCTCCATGAAATGCACTGTGAAGGTCAATGTAAGCTTCAGTCTCTCTTTAGGCGCTTGGCTGGTGACAGTTTGCACAACTGCGGACCGGCCTCAGCCTGTGTGTCTGGACCTGAACTGTACACCTGGTGAGACCGTGAGTGTGAAGCAGCAGGTGGCGAGCTCTCGCCTGGACCTCCTCCCAGTTGTGAGCACTAGATGGCGCTGTAAACATAAAGATGCATTTGAAAGAGAATCAAGATGAGGTAAGAGAAAAGGACATTAGACTTCAATAAAACTGAATTTGAACTTTTGGGAAAAGTTTTAATGTCTACAAGGATTTTTTTTTTTTTTACATGCTCCCTATACTTAATAAATGCGATCATGAAAAATATAAGATCCCTCCTCTAGAGAGCCTGCTTGTAGTCCTGGGTGGGAGTGAAAAATTTTGTTAAACTTTTAAGTTTTTTGTAAATCATGCACCACAGAGGACTGGAAACACTTTGCTTGTAGGAGTGACTGTCTTTTCTCCCCCTCTTAAATTATCTAAGAGAAAAGAGTTCAGCTGATTAATAAAAAATGTAATGATTCACTGTAGAGAAAATAGTTGTAACTTTTTGAGGTAATTTGTCCTGATCACTCCTTCTTTTAAACCTCTGTCATTCTGAATTATTGTACATGATTGATTAATTTGTCAAGTGTGCAAGCAGTAAGGAATTAAATACTAAACATACTAGTACAATAATTTAGTAAACATCCCAGGTTCAAATGTGCCAAGGACCTTTGTTGTAAGTTATCCACCCACTACATTATATATTTCCTGTCACCTCTCTACTGTCTAACGTTTAAGTATGTGGGAAAGTCATGCAATACAGTGCAAAGGTGTTAGACACTTGAGATATTTATATTCTTATTCATCATCCAATAACATCATGATTGGCTCCAAATTCATTCTGCAGCATGACAATGGCCACAGACATAGAGTCAAAAGTTTTAAACAATCTTCAGCAAGAAGAAGAACAAGGAGCCCTGCAAATGCAGATGGTCTGACACCACAGAGAACTGATCTCAACATCATGGAGTTAGTTTACAGATTACATGAAGAGCCAGAAACCACTGAGATGCCTGGCATGTTTTCCAAGATGCTTGGAACAACCTGCCAGACAAATAAATGTATAATGTTAAAAGGTTACTCACTGAGCTGAAGATGCACTAGTGCTTCAGTTTTATCAGCCGTCAGCGCCCATACATTCAGCTCATCAACCGATTGGACATCCTCCAGCTTCAGGAGATCCTCTTTGATTTGCTGAGTGTTCAAGTGTCTGGGAACACCTGACATGGCAGGAAGGAAACAGCACGATCGATTTTAATACTAAATAACAAAATCTAAACAGACCAAGACAGGTAACTACTGATATATTCATGTTATCCAAAGAGAGGACCATTCTGACACTTACCCTCCAGCACAATGACTCCCGCGTCTCGTATGATGCGGAATGTGGTGAAGAGAACCAGAACAGAGAAGATGTACGTGCAGATGGGGTCTGCCAACTTATAATCCGGCTAAAAAGACAAGAGGAATAGATCAGATGTACTGTATGTTCAATCTCAATCAATCAATCAGTCTTTATTTGTATAGCGCCGAATCACAACAAACGTCATCTCAAGGCACTTTACACAAAGAGCAGGTCTAGAACCTTACTCTTTAATACAAATTACTTATTACAATTAATAATGTTTAAGATTGAATGCTTGCAGATTGTAGCATCTCAGAGCTGAATATGGATGACAGCTCAAATAAGTCATCACTTACATAGTTATGTAATTTACCTTGTTACTAATCATAAATATAAGACTTTATTGCTTCATGCTAGAGTTGGGCAATATGGAAACAATCAAAAATCACAATCTTTTTATTCAAACAGTATAATATCATTAGTGTAAAGATGACTGTGCTTTTACAACATTAACATTTACACAAGGAGATTTTTGATAATCACCAGCAATGTGTGTGTAATAACTAAGTGGGTGACGTGATGATGGTGCATTCACTCTCTAAACAGCTAGGCTATTTTCAGCTATTGTAAATGTATAAATCATGGAGCTGCTGACAGTAAATGTCATCTTAACTACAAATTCCTCTTTTTCACTGAATGCAGCTACTTTGAATCCCTCTCTACATATTCAGAAAAGAGAAGCTAGGAATTCTACTGTAAAGAAATATTAAATTATACTAATGAAAATCAAACAATGGCTTAAGGATGACTCAGGTCATGGTAAACAGTTTAAAAGACAACTGATCATTAAAAGATACGGCTTATGATTTTCTATATTTTCCTTTTTGTTTAAAAATCTCATGTACAGGGTCAAACCAACACTAAACTCAACCTGCTTGCAAAACTGATCTATCTTAATCCTCTGTGCTTTAAACCTCTAGAGAACAGACACATTAGGTTGTATAGAAATGGCTCCAAAGGCTAATAACAATGACCGCAGTGCATACTTCTGAACACAGTTCTGAGGACATTTCTGCTCTCCAGAGTCTGAAAAAACACAGCTGTTGTTATTACTCCCTGGAGCTCTACGACACAAAGAAATTCAATATATCAGGCTTTGGATACACACACACATACTGATAAGCAAGATGAGTTATATTTATCAGTATTGTGTCTGCTCATGAGATTTGCTGACAATAAGAAAAATGTAGAAAATGGACAGTGAAATTTCATTAAGAACTATATTGTCTGTATTTAAAGCTAGTTCAAACAAGCTAGATGAATACTTATGAAGCTTAAGCCGCTGCAAGAGAAAGCGTACCTTAAAGCGGACAATGTAAGCAGCTATGAGCACTCCGACACTCTGGAGGAGATCTCCCACAGCATGGATGAAGGCAGCTCTAACAGCCAAGCTGCCATGTGACTTCTGCTGCTGACCAGGCCCAGAAGACTGTGAACCCGATGCGGGCCCGTGAGAGTGACCATGGCCACCATGAGAATGAGAGTGGAGGTGACCACCTTGGTTTAATAAGAAGCCCATTCTATGAACAAAAGAAAAAGGAAATTCATTTTAAACATAAACATTACACATGGTATATTTTGTCCAACTCCCTTAATATAGAGAGTGCATTTTTATTTATTCATCTGCCTGCTGTGGTCAAACATTACACACTGAGCACCAGCAGCTCTAAGTGTCTTACTTTGGACTGAACTGTTATTTTTTGACTGATACTTATCTCTCACAAACACAGATTTGTCCAAGAATTTAGCACATATTTTGGCAGCGCCTCACAGTTTTACTAGATACACCGAGTGCCTGCACACTGAACTAGATCCTCTTTTACATTTATTTGCAACATTTGAACCAACTGAAGGTCACTCCTTCTAGGCAAATACCTAGAAGGAGACAATCAGGCACATGTGTGAGAACAGTTCTTTCTAGCAGTGACATTCTCACAATAAAGTCACCCCTCTCCCTCTCTTTCTTCACCTGAACTCATCCAATCAGAACTGAGTTAAGGGTGTGTGTGAGTTTCCTCCAAAAGTACTCTGAAGTCTGCCACAGATCACACGCTCTCCTGGTTGAAGGACTTTCTCTTGAACTAAGTGTCATCTGGTGCCAAGTGCATGTATCATAAGTGAGCAAATGTGTATTACAAAGTATTTGTTAGCGTTGTTATTTTCTGATTTTGGATGTGGTGCTGAAAATAAGGACATAAAACTGAAGTCTTTTTACCGATCTTCTTAAATAAATCAAGTACATAGCCTTATCATGGAAAGTGCACCTTAATCACAATATGGTAATATAACTAGTGATATCACTTTAATCTAATCATATGCTATGTGTCAAGACGCACACACACATCATAAGAGAAATAAAAACTATGGTCATAAAAAAATATGTCAATGAGTTACAGATAACACAATGAAAAATAAACACAAGCTCACACTGTGTATTAATACTAACACTTCTAACTTCTTTTTTAAAAGCACATGTTTCAGTTCCACTCACACAAGGTTGACAGCCACACCCACAGCTGCAGTGATGAGCATTACATCACCATCTATGCTGAAGTCTTGGTGTATCGTCCTCTGAACAGCTTCAAAGAGTAGAATCGCCGTCAGAATATAGATGAGCATCACACTGAGGACCGCCGATACCACCTCTAGGACAGGAAATCGCCATTAGTTATAAATACTGAGGACATGCATGTGTGAATTAATAGAGAAACACTGAGAAAGACACGCTCTCTACATAAATGTATATAACAGAGTGAACCAGCCAGTCAGCACAGCAGTACAGTTATCGGTAGTAGTGATATCAAAATGATGCCCATTATATTGGTATGCTACTATTGAACAGAATCAATAATATAATTTAAACATTTGAATAATCTAATATATCACTGGCTTTTAATGTTTTAAGTTTATTTCTTTGTTTCTGTGCAAACAATGTTTCCACTCAGAGAATCTGATTTCTCCCTCTTTGATATTCACTAAATCTTAAACTTGTTTAGCCTCAAGCAATATGGCGATAAATTACATTACACTGAATGGTTTAACAGATAAATGTAACACATGTTTGATTTCTCAATTCCTACCCACAACATTAGAAAAATTCATTGACATGTTACAGCCTTGTTTATGAGGTCCAAAGACACCCTTTTACATTCTGCTCTTAGGTTCATTTCAGGGCACTGCATTTTATATGATACAGTTGGTTGGCTGTTTGTTATTCATTTACAAGCCCTTGTTTTGTTTTGTTTTGTTTTGTATCTTTGCTGCTCTGCTATGGTGGCCCTTATTTAACTCACAAAGATTGTTTTAACTGTTGACCAGTGGATGTGACACTGGAAGCAATGACAGATAAGTCATCTTGAAACAATCATACCTCTCAGTTCCTACTTCTACTTTTTATTTCTGTCATTCACTGCACCTTTACAGGATGTTGGTGTCTATGAACATGTGCTCAGGCAGCTTTCATTGAATAGATGAAGTTGCTGCTATAGTACTGTGCAAAAGTCTTAGGCCACATTACATTTGTTGTTTTAGCAATGCCATAATGACCATATATAATCATTTGTCAGTCTCTTAATTAGAATACAATCAGAAAATACGGGAAGCTTCTGTAGGTTCTCTGAAACAATAACAATAATATTTCATACTTAATGTTAAAAATTTTGTGTAGATAGTATTGTGTATATATATAAAATCAGCAATGTGCGGTGCAGCGCCACAGAATCTGCACCAAACAACCTAGTTAAACACTTACACATAAAGTCCACTGATGGAAATTATAACTATTTGATGATGAAAGCACAATTACTGGGGATCTGAATTCTCAGTTATCAGCAAAAATCTCAATATTTGGAACAGAAAGTGAACCAGACAGTTGAAAATGTGCGTCAGATGTGGCTTGAACACTACTGATAACATTTGTTTCTTTGAATATGATCCATCCGCATTAAAATCCAAACATATCCCATTACCTCACACAGGAGCAGAGGAGTGTGGCAGCTTCTGAAATTAGACACTTACCGAGTCGGTGCAGTCCAAAGGTGAATCTCTTGGTGGGTGGCTTTTTAGAGAGCCAGAGGGCCAGCAGAGAAAACAAAATGCCCACCACATCAGCTAAAATGTGCACAGCATCACTCATAATGGCTAAGCTGTTTGCCATGTATCCACCTGAAAGAAAGCATACAATGAGATCCTCCAATAAAAAGCATTTATTGAATGTATCTATGGTAAGTTGTGTGTTCATGAGGTGAAACGTACTTTAAGAAACGTGCATGTGTGCAGGAGAAAGGAATCGAAAACAAATTCTGGCACACATGCACTTTATTAAAGACACAATGTTTCAGTCACGACTTTCTCATTAGGAACTCTGACTCAGAAAAAAAAAACACAGTGACCCTCAGTCTCAGCTTGGTGATCAACATCAGAGTCGTGATAACAAACAGAGACATTTTTATGTTTTTGGAACTTAATAAAATGTGTTTTTCTGCGTGGGAGAGGATTCAATTCATCTACATTGTTTTGGATGCAGGCAAGAAGTTACAGATATTACATCTCGGAACATCTCAGAGAAAAAACACCACAAGAAGTATATGAAAAAATGTGTTTTTTGTGATTTCCTCACTGGCTTTTCTAGATAGAACTATTTTGATAGTCAATAAAAAAAAACAATGGAGGCACAATTTTTTTAAGTCTGTCTTAAAGCAAAAATCACATGCTCAAATGAACACAAATATTTTTTCTTGCCATCATCAATCCCTCCACCTATTTATATTAAAAGATCCCATCATAATTAACTTATATTAGTAGTGATGAAGGGGCCAACCTCCACAGTCCTCCTGTGCAACATGTATTTAAAAGTTGATCTGAAGCTAATATGAAGATTCAACTGTTAAAGTTTCATTCAATTCTATAGTGTCTTCAGTGCCTCTTTATGTTAACTACACTTCCTCTGAAGTTTAACTGGGAAGCACAAAAAGAGAATCTGATGTTATACATACTGTACATATGACAGACGTCCACTGACTAACTCAGACTGTGGAAACCTCATGTAAGCTTCTGATAAACCTTTTTACACAACACGACTGTGTCAACACCCTGTGGATTTGACTCCCATCACTTACAGTGGAAGAGAATCTTTTAACAGCCAGTATGAACAGGATGAATGATTACAGTGGGAACAACCTGCTTGTGTAATGTTTGACTGTTGATTTTAAACAGATTGAGATCTTATCATTTATCAATAATCATCAGTTCAAGCCCCAGCTCTAAGTGAATGGCATGAACAAGGAGTGTCTCTCCTTACTTTGTCTCTATGTAAATTATGGAAGTCAGCAGTTTTGGCCTCAGCTCTCTGACACATGACGGTCATAAAGTTTTTTTTCCACGTGCACAGGTAACCTTGACTGCCTGAGGTATATTCCCATTAAAAGGGAGTTTGTCACCAAGTGCTTGCTCATGGGGGAATTTTGGGTCTTTTTAAATTAAAACAAAGAGTTTGCTCTATGTAGAAGGTACATTGAGATTACTTGTGTTGCCGCCCACCTAGAAGCCATTTCTGCCTGAGGTAGTTTCCCATTAAAATGGAGTTTTTTCTCTCAGTTGTCACCGAGTGCTTGCTCATGGGGGAATTTTGGGTCTTTTTAAGTTAAATCATAGCTTGGTCTAGATCTTCTCTATATAGAAGGTACAGTGAGATTACTTCTGTAGTGATTTAGACTGATATCTCGTGTGAGGCTCATTCTGCACATGCTTACCTATAATTTCACCTATCATGAAGACAGTGTACAGCAGAGCAGCAATGCCTAGCCTCTTCATAACCCTCTTGTGCTTGATCTGCTCCCTTTTCTTTGTGCAGCTGTCGCAGGGGTCCATTTCTACGCCGGGGCCGGCAGGACTTCCCAGACTGGACGCGGAGTCCAGCAGGGAG
>JANJYP010102703.1:0-10668 GCA_024605115.1 Rastrelliger brachysoma | reverse complement strand
GTGTGTGTGTGTGTGTGTGTGTGTGTGTGTGTATAGAAGATCAAGGGTAACCCTGGCCATAGAGGAGGTCAGCAGTGTGACAGCGAGGCTCTCCTAGCGACAGAGCCCAGGAATGTTCTCAGGGCCTGGGCCAGGGGAAGTCGGCTGCCCTGGAACAATCACACAAGAGTTAATATTGGCCCTGCAGGTCGAAGGTTAAATGCCTGTAGGTCACAGGATGGAGGAGGGCTGCAACCAGACACAGGGGAGNAGCTATCAGTTTACATTTACTGGGAATGATATCTGAATGTGTGTGTGTGTGTGTGTGTGGTTGTTTCAGCATTATGCTCTGTGTTGTCCTGCCACCCCAGCAGTTTCTATAGGATAACCCAGAAGAAGGAGCAGTGATAGAAAGAAAATGATACCCCCTTTTTTTTTTCTAAAGAGCCCTATGAGGATCACTCTGAACATTAAAGACTGTTTGTTATAGAGCAGCTTCAGATTCAGCTTGTTGTCATGGATTCCAACTTTTAGCCTGTAGAAATCAACTCAAGATGGCTTTAAAAAAAAAAAAAGAAAGAAAGAAAAAAAAAAAAGAAACCTCTTTGCTGACTTTAAATCTTTGGTCCAAATCGTGAGAAGGGAACAAATGTAGGGCATTTAAAAAGAATCAACATGAATTAAATGTGCATAAGATGACGAGCAAACTTAAATGGAAACTTTACACAAGAATCTAACTCACAAACAAGAGTCAACTGTCTTCAGGACTAGTTATATGATCATAGTATAGGGAGTAAAACTAATCATTGCAGCTGCTATAGATATGAATAATAATAACCAACAATAATAATAAAGTTAGATAAGACAAAATTGACATGGCAGCATTTCCATAATAATAATAATAATAATAAATCAGTGAAATACTTTAAATGAACATGCACCTTTCTACTCTTTACTGTCTTCTCAGGATTATGGTTGTCATTACCTGCTCTGTAGATTTGAGTTTAGCTACAGGAGTGAAAATGATCTTTACGTTCAACACTATGAGCAATATCACTCACTCACTCACTCACTCACTCACTCACTCACTCACTCACTCACTCACTCACTCACTCACTCACTCACTCACTCACTCACTCACTCACTCACTCTTTTTTAATACATTTTCACTTTGATTCAGACTGCCTTGGTTCCCATATTAGAAGTAGTTATGATATATGTCTCACTATAAGAGGATGACCTTATGGCTTTTATTTGCTCCTTCTGCGCATTTGTCTTCTGTCAGTTACTGTTTTCTTTTCTTCATTCTCATTTTGTCCTCGGGTCAGTTTTATCCCAAGAGGACAGGGGGCAATTAACTTAAACAATGAGGTATACTTTGATTTAAATGAGTCATATTGACCAAAAGAAAAAAAAAGTGTAAAGCCTGTGATGAGTTGGGTGACAATTTATACTTTATGCTCTTATATGTAATATAAGATGTTTCTTATATTACATATTACTGTTTTTTATGTACAATAAAATACACTCAACTAAAGATTAAAGGACAATGACACCCTTATTTTGAACATACATTAATTAACTTTGGGTGCTATTAGTTCTTAATATTAGACAGTACACTGTAATTCTGATGTAGTTGCACTACTGCGTATATGACCACATGGACTAAATGTATATATAACATTCACTGCAGCATGATTCATTTTACATGTCATCAGTAACCAACATACATATTACATGCAACTTTTTATATATTGTGGAAAGCTGCAGAAAACTTAACAGTTCTGTGTAAATTCTATCATTTTCTCAATGCAAAATGCGACATTTGCTTTAAATCATTCTTATAGAAATATGTGACATAAATACAGGTGTATCATATTTTGTGGAAGTATTTCTATGAATGTTGTTTTCCTGCACTATTTGATTCGCACGAACATCAAGCATCCTCCGCCTTTACACTTCCTCTTTCTCAAGGCTTTAGGATGGCATGTTCTCTCTCACTCTCTTTTTATGCATTGACTTGGCATAACGTTGAGTTGAGTCATGTATCCGGGTAGATGTATTTTATTCGTATGCAGACAATGCGAGGAACTTTCTCAGCACGTCAAGTCAATGAGACTCCACCCTTTCTCTCTCTCTCTCTCTCTCTCTCTCTCTCTCTCTCTCTTTCTGTTCTCCTATACTCCTCCACCCCTCCTCCCCAGGCTCAGGTTACTGTGGGAGGAAGGAATGTATGAATGGACGGCCCTCCGCTGCCTCATGCACGTCGTGTGCATGTGTGTGAGCGTGTGTGTTTATGTGCCACACACACACACACACACACACACACAGTCAGATGCACTCGGCCGCTCAAGCTCGTTCATTCACAATTATCTGCCGGAGCCTGTCACCTGACCTTGTCCAAACAGAGGAAACCCGCAAAGATAGAGCTGTTGACTCCTTACGGAAATGCTTTTAAAAGCTGCTGCACTTATCAATATAACAGTGTAGATATGAAGCCTGTGATCCCAAGAGTGGCGGCAGCAGCTTTGCACAACAACCAAAAGTCAATAAAGTTAGAACTGAAACTTTCTCACCATTTCAGTTTCCACCACTTTGAAACGTGTCACTAATGTTAACTTTTGCCAAGGCGGGATTGTCCTTGTTTAACACAGGTGGATCTCTCTCTTTCTCTCTCTCTCTCTCTCACTCTTTGGTGTTTGGTTAAGGGGAGTGTGAGTTAGGTTCAACCATTATCTCTTTAACTGGAGCAGAAACAACATGAGCCTGAGCACACTACTGTAGTAATCACTGATGAATGAAACACATGAGGGGCCTGTCTGCACCTAGAGAATGCTGGGAGATGAATGAGGAGGAAGAGGTGGAAGAGGAAGAGGACAGGTCTGGTTGGTATCAATGTTACAAAAAACAGAGAGAGAAAGAAAAAGAAAGCGAACAATTGTGTGGGGGAGTATAAAAATCATTTTGCATGTGTTGGTTTCGGGTATAAATAAGCATACTTTAGGTTTTGGTATCAGTTTTTCATCATTCCAATGTCAAGTCAAGTTTTTAGCAAGCGATTCATTCTTACATACGAGCATGCTTCTGTTCTGATTGATACCAGATTCATGTCTTTAACATTCTTAAAAAACTGCTGCAGAAGTAGACAATGATGTAATGATGTGACTGTGTGCTTGATATCAGTATGAAAAAGGTGGATTTAAAAAAATGAAAGCCAAGATTAACTTCCATGTAACTAATGAGCTACACCGGTATTCTCTATTTAACTGAATGTCATTTAACCAAAGGAAACAGGAACATGAATACACTGGTTCGCTTCTTTCACATATTAAAAGCTCCAACAGTTTCTGTAGATTGACATTTAGACTTAACTTAAATCAATACCCCCCTCCCCCCGTCCACAAGTTAAAAAGTTAAAAAACAAAGATTAACAAACAGAGGTCAGAAAAAGACAGAGAGGTAAAGATAACTACGGTCAGATAAATAATAAATAGACATTATAATCAAACATATACACAGACATAGCAACATCATAAAACAGTACTCCGAGACTCATATGTAGAAATTACGGTAACACTTTACAATAAGGGTCCCTTAATTAAGGTTAAGTAATATCTTAATTAACATTAATTAAAACATTCGTTAACATTTATTAATCATGATTAAACATGAAGTAACTGTAACATAAGCATTATAATTTGCATTACTAAGCATTAGTATACTATGAGCTAGTTCATTAATTATTGTTAGTAATTTCAATAATAACACATTAGTTAATGCATTAAGCTGTTAATATTGTCCAGCAGCTTGTTTAGCAGTCCATGTCCAAAGTGTTTACAGTAAAGGATATATGTTGCTTTTATGATTTTCAAATACTAATACTGCTGTTTTAATTGTCTTTTAATTCAACTATAACTAAAACTAACTATAAATCAAATCTGAATTTCAGTTTAAGAGTTTTTTTTTAATTTATTAGTCTTCATCTTTGGTGTTAAGTCTCTCTTTTTCTTTGTCTGTTCTGTCAGTTTTTCCTCTGTTGACACAAAACAAACCTGACAAGCTGTATAACAATATAATATTCGTTACACTGACTTCCCTGTACCACTGGGCCTTTTTTTTAATGCTCCAGGTATAAAGTGCTTGTTGTTAAAAGAGAAATGCATGCACAAAAGTTTTCATGACCTACATACTTTGTATTATAGTATACTATTAAAGTCAGAGGGTGAAATGAGTATGGTGTTTTGATTGAAGTTTACACCTTCAATCAAAATCTCATATAGATAAACAGCATCTAAAATATCATAAATGGTGTNTCTCTCTCTCTCTCTCTCTCTCTCTCTCTCTCTCTCTCATTTTTTCCTCTACATTTACAGTTTATTTCTTTACCTCACATCTCGCTCATGATAAGAGTACTTTCTCTTTTACCACCCCTTCCCCTACCTCCTCCTCCTCCTCACTCCCCCCATTGCCCTCATTTGACAAGCCCTTTGGTTCCTCACAGCCATAGAGTGGACTGTAAATGGCTTTATCAATGCCGGCAGCCTCTCATGTGACATTCCAACGAGGCGGCACATCAAACACAAGCGGCAAGTGAGGCTTTACTCAGGTCCAGCTCTGCTATCTACACCTCCGCACAAAAGTTAATCAAGGTTTAATGTCTAACTGTATGGCTGCTCTACATTTACAGGAATTGAAAAGTGAAACTTGTGGATTTACTTGAATCAAGTCTCTGCTGATTGTATACTCATATATCACTGCAGTCTTTTAGACTTTACATTCATCATCAATGTAATGATGTCACATGATGTACAGTTACATATATTGTTGTAGTTTTGCATGTAAATCCATTATTCATAATCCATCGTTTATGTATATAGTGATTATACATTATAAAGAGTTAGATAGGCCATATTGGAATTTAGTGTTGTAATCTGCGTCTGCCTCTAGGGGGAGCTTCATAGTCAACTCCTCACAATGAAGAAGGAGAGGAGAGAAAATCATGATCATTATTGACTGTTCATTTTCTTACTATGTCATTTTGTTGTTGTTTTTTTTTTTAATATAAAGCTTGCCTTTTCTGCACACTGGCATAATTTCTGATGTGTGCTCGCATTTCTGATGGAAGCATCTTAGAATTAATACATTAAAACATTATCACTAATTTAAAAAAAACAATTTTAGACATCTATGAAAGGCTGGAATTCTCTGTTGAATTCTTGATTAAGTTATCTCTGTTCAGTGAGGCCCTGCAGACACAGCTATTTACTAATAAACTAAGTAAATTAAAATATAATGTCAAGTAAAATCACCTTTTGTCTGTCCTTGTGCATTCTGTTAATGTATCAATCATTGTTGTAGCTGCACATTCATTATTGTTTTGGACTATTTAAGAAAGAAAAGTGCAAAATTACAAGTGTCAATGCTGTATACTGTCTTAAAAAAGGAAGGTTTCATACAGGTTAAAAGAAAAAAAAACTGCTTCATATCATCATTGTCAAAAGCTAAATTAAGGACATGTGCTTATTACAGCAAGTTTGGCTCTAAATCCTGTTACATCATGCTCACTAATGCCAAAGATGTGTCAATGCACAGTTGCGAGTTGTCATTCTTCTTCTAGTCAGTTTTTTTTTTTTTGTTTGTTTTACAGTATGTAAATGCTTTGTCTGTGATCCAAGTTGTCTGGAGTCCTGGAAGTTTGAAATGTGAAAAAGTCTTGATTTTGCATATATGATAAACTGTCGTTGTCTTGTGAATCCATGTAAAGCGGATATATTGTTTTAATGGCATTCATTCTTTCATTTAAAGTACTGTAGTATTAAAATACATAATATGTAATATTTTCAAGATTTTAAAATTCTACTTTTTAATAAATAAATGAGTAAAATATGAATCAATCTTTATTTGAAAGAAAATGTAATGACAATCGATATGATGAAGTGTTTAGCTTTACTAAATAATAGTATGAAAACATTCTATTAAATAAAGGAACCAAACACTGGTAAAAAAGTTGAAAGAAATCATTAAAACTTGATTCATATCTTTTCATTGGAGTTAGGTTATGGAACTTTAACTATATATTTTTTCTATATAGCCTAGTCACTTTTCATGTCATATTTTTGTTAATCTTGGCCTGTTTGCTATTGTCAAGCTAGCAAACTCAACACCTGCTATCACTTTTAGCCATGTTAACTCCTGTTAGCTATAGCAATAATAACGTTACATTCATGCAAAACTAACCAATTAGCTACTGCTGTAAATGAACAGTAGGCTACACAGACACAGTAACTAACTTCTGTTATTATTTAACTTGGTTTGATCAAGCTACTTATTTAGCTAGCTAACCAGCTGTGAGCTTGGATGATTACTTAGCATCAAAGCAAAGATGTTTACAGTTTTTTAAAGATTATTTATGTCATTGTTTTTTAAAAACATGAAGCCAGTATATCATGTTTATTCTGGATTAACTCTTTTAAAGTAGACATTTAAAATATTAGACATTGAAACTGCTCACAACTATAAAGCTACTTTCTTTTCTTTATTGAGCCACTCTCAAGCTGATGAACTCAACAACCGCTGTCACATTTAGCTACTTAACTCCAGTTAGCAATAGCAAAAATAATATTAGAGTCATTCACAACTAACCAACTAGCTACTGCTGCCAGGCTTAGCAGGGTTAACCAGCTTTTTACTAGAATTGTTACTCAGCATGAAAGCAAAGACATTCATGTAGTTTACAGTTTTTTCATGATTATCTGTGCCAATATTTATTTTTTTAAAACATGCAACCAGCACATCCTGTTTATAACAACTGCGTCAAGCCCTTTTAAGAAGTACAAAATAACAGTTAAAACATTGCACACAACGGTGACACTGATTTGTTTTCTTTAATTAGCATTTATGCGGCTAAATTGTGCCAAAATCTTTTTGTTTTTGTTGATTAGTAGAGCTTTATAAAACAATGTCTGCGCACTGAAATGTGTTTTCCTGTCCCGTCCTCTTGTTTGATTTATTTATGTGGTAAACTCAGCTTTATGTGTCAGCACAGGGGCAGCATGGGAGGAAGTATGCTTCAAGCCCATCCGTTTTTGTTCAGAGGAAGCTTTATCGTTCATATCTGTCTGTCGTCAAGTGCTGGCCTGCACAGAATGCTGTTAGCATGTGTGTGTGTGTGTGTGTACGTGTATGTGTGTGTGTGTATGTGTGTCTGGGAGAAAGAGCGTGTATGTCTTTCTAATACAGTCAGATTCCTCCACTGCCTCAGCCTCCGCCCACATAAACCTACTCCTTCCCATGACAAGCTGGTGGTGGTTTCATGTGTTGGGGGATGCAGGCTTTTATTGCATAAGCAGACAAAACAGTGAGGGATGGAGGGGAAGAGGGGAGAGGAGAGGAAGGACAGAAAGAAAGAATAAAGATAATAGGCCTCATTCACTAATACGTGCATAAAAATGCTCTTATTTTGTGCAGAAGTGTGCATGCAAAAGTATACATCCATTAGTTTCATGACACATGCACACTGCCCAATATTGTTCCTACTTCTCTGCATATCTTAATGAATCATTCTAAATTGAAAGGCGCGTGTCCGCTATCACTAATTAGCATACTACCACGCCCCCGTTTCTCTATATAAGGAAATCTCTGTTGGAGCGGTGCAGCAGCAGAGAGAGAGAGCTGTCACTCATTGGAAAGAGAGCCTTGATGGTAGAAATGCTGAAAACTTAACTGTGAGTGAAACGTGTACAATAGATTCAGATGTAGAAGTCAGAACACAAAAGGCAGGTTTGGCTGCCAAACATGTCACTGGCACAAGTCTGATAGTGAATCCTGTATACTTCCTGCACACCTGTTGCACCAATATTGCATACTATATCTGTAACAAAACAAAAAAAAAGTTGGTACATGTATGATCTGTGTGGAATTAGTTTCAATAATCTGCTGCATATATCACAACCACATACTGTATAAATATTGACTAAATCTTTTTTTTTCAAGACCATGGGACATTTATGTGTATGTGCATGTTTTTGTTTTTGTGCAAGGTTTAAGACAATTCTAAATTTGATTTTAGAGTAAGAACAAATTAAAGTTTTCATGCACAATTTCAAAGCCAGCGAAGTGAGAGACGGATAAGCAGAGCATTGAAGGGTTTGATGATGTAATAATCATTAGTAATAGTCTACAGTTAAGTTGAAGAAGTGGTTTAAAATGTCTAAACAGAGGTTTCAATATAATGATGCGTAGCGAACGTGTACGCCTAATGTCGCATGTGTTTTGAACCTCCCCTCGTACCACCTTTTACATTCATTCATCTTCATGATTACATCATCGCAGCCTCTGCGTGTTTACCTGCCGTGATGCTAATGCAGGGTACTGTAAGTGACATCCTTTGGAACCATTCATGTTGGATAACGGTTATTTTCAGTTTAGTGTAGACATAGAGTAAATGCAGATTAATAGATGCAATTTTAGTGCTGATTTATTAAAGTTATAGAGTTGATATCTCTGTAACATAGCTCAATCAGATTTAATAATGTATTCTTTTTTTTTTCTTTGGCCAGGAGTATGCTTAAAACACGCCACTACACAACATATCATCAACCTACAAAACTGATATGCTGAGCTTCTACGTCTCATAAGTGGTCCTTAACAAGCTGATAGCTTTATGTTGAAGTAGTGTGCCAATTTACTATGAACAATGCTCATTGTATTTGAAGCATTTTTATTATGTAGTTTAGTTCGGGGTAGGTAGTGCACAGTTGATTTAAATGGTAAATGGACTGTACTTACTGTATATAGCACTTTTCTCAAAGATCTTTCACACAACATGGCACATTCAGCCAATGACACACATTCATACACTGTTAGCGCAGTCATCAGGAGTAATTGGGGGTTAAGTGTCTTGCCCGAGGACACGTTAAAATGTGGAATAGAAGGGTTGCTTGATCTTCCAACGACCGCTCTACCTCCTGAGTTACAGCCACCTTTTATTAGAGCTTTTTGTCGAAAATAGCTGCAGGTAATAAGGTAGATCAGTGCAGTGAGAGTGAAACAAAGCAAAAAGCTGAAAGATCCTAAGCTGATGTACTAGACTGACATGGAATGAAAAGTCAGGAGATGGTTCTCTGTAGGTTGGTCACTACAAATAGTCTTTGCAAATACATAACGTTAAAGTGGGTTTGGGAACATTTAGGATTTGGGGGAATTTTTTGACAGCACATCTAAATCATGAGTTTAGCCCATTTCAAATATAGTTCCTTGAAACCATGGATCCACCACACCAATGCAGCTTCATCATGTCTGAAACCTCTGAAGACCTGCTGCAGATCAATATAGAAACAAACAATGGCTACTCTATGGAGAAGATTACAGACCCAAGTAGAACCATTAATGGCTCTCAAGAAGAAAATCACCAGTTTTGCTATGAAGAACCTCTGGCAAACGTCTTCTCAGCATACATGAAAGACAGACCCTGTGGGGGGAAAAAAATAGAAGAAGGGGATGACTACTTTCACTCAAACCAGAAGCTGCAAGGCAGTAAGGAAACACGTCTTCCCCTGGCTCGCCCTTAATTTAATTTGGGACTGACAATCAAGCACCTACCATATCGCTTTTTTGGGTGGCTCAATCTGCAGGAAATAGTTAGAGAGGGGGATAAAATTGCCGTGCAGGAGGGATCAGATTGGCATCAGGGTTCTTCCTGCCTGCTGTAGTCAGGGGGTATTAGACATCAAAGAGGCCTCGGTGGAGAGGGCTGCTGGGTGACCTGGAGGGTCAGCGTGTGTGGTCATTCTTTGTCCAAACCTCTCAGAGTCTGTCAATCTTAATTGAGTCACAGAGGAGAATTTAAAAGTATACATTTTCAAAAATCATATGTTTAAGGTTAGAAAGTATTTTAAAGGTCTTTCCATTCAAAGTGAAAAAAAAAAAACACTATAGATGTGGACATCATTTAAGTCTTCAACAACTTCCCTGCACCTTTTGTTTTAACTTCCAGTGCAGCAAACTTCAGCAGTGGTGTCAGAGCCATGTGTTTTTTGTGAATGAGTTAAAAAAAAAAAAGGAGAAAAAAAAGGAAATGTGCTGGTTGGTTGAGGAGAAAAGGTGCCTTTCAGTTGGCTGAGGGGAGTCTGGCTGCGAGCGATTTGATTTGTCATGTCAACAGGAGGGCCGGACGGGGTTTCTCCAGAACTGTTGCCATGTGAGAGTGGGATGATCTGCTGTGAATGGAAGCTGAACTCTAGTATTCTCTGCTTGCTTTTTTTTCCTCTTTTGTCTTCTGCTTTGTTTTCGTTCTTTTGTCTCCCGGTTTGAAGTTTTGCTTTACTCAGCTCCTCTCAAGGCAATGCGGTGGAAATGGCTTTTTTTTTTTAATTCCACGTGACAGGATTGGCAATAAACAAACTAATCTGATCGATTCATCTCCCCCTGTGAACACTACACGCTACCAGACATGGGAATAATTCACTCGGTGCTTTGAAGCAAAAAGAAAAAAAAAAAAAAACACCGGGCGTTAAATAAAAGCAATATCAGCATTAATAGAGGTGGAGCAGAAAAAACCATTGCGTCCCACCCATTCTCAACTCTTCTAACCCCATCCCTTCTGACTCCTCCGCCCCTGATAACACTGTTATCTACCAGGCAGTCTGAGGTGGTGGTCAAACGGATTTTCTTCCATTGCAACTTTGGACG
>JANJYP010102667.1:0-10590 GCA_024605115.1 Rastrelliger brachysoma | reverse complement strand
CACACCACACCACACCACACCACACCACACCACACCACACTACACTACACTACACTATACTATGCTGTACTCTATCCTACATTATATTAAGATTACCATTCAACACTCTCTATATGTGTAATATGTGTGTTCAGTATGCACTAAATATGTTGTGTGTTTGTCCTCCTTAGGATGGCTTTCCTGGTTTGGAAACAGTTTAGTGATGTTTGTGCTGTACAGACAACGGGCCTCACTTCAGCCAACAGATTTCCTCACTTTAAATCTTGCCATCTCTGATGCCAGCATCTCAGTATTTGGATACTCTAGAGGGATTCTAGAAATATTCAATATCTTTAAGGATGATGGTTATCTGATCACCTGGATTTGGACTTGCCAGGTAAAAACAACACAAGACAAATACTTTATTGAAAAGCGCTACATTTAAATGTGTAATTTGTGTTCTTATTTATGCCATATCTGATCATCTGATATATCTGATAATCTCAGCAATTATTCAAATCCCAGGAATGTTGGTTTTAAATGTCGCTCAGCTTATTAAGGTAATGACTGGGCAAAGCTTGCAAAACAAAACATGTGTGTATGATCTGCTTTCTTGGCCAATCCCCAATTAATGAAGTACATTAAAAGAATCTGTGGAAGTCTATCAGTAAAGTGTGAATGCATGAGTGTGTGTATGTGTGTGTGTGTGTGTGTGAGTATGTGTGTGTATGTAGAGGGGATTATGCTAGTAGCCATGTGGGCTGGAGGTTAAATCTGTAATGAGATTACCTCTGTGGAGGCCTTTAAATGGGGGAAACTCTTCGAGCAGCGTGGCACCTGTCAACAACCAAACAGGAAACAAATACAGTCAAAGCCGCAGGGTGGTGATATGTTGTATAATTTAATTATGTGCTTGACACTGTTGAATTATGACAAGTAATTTGTATTAAACTAAAAGATGAGTTATTATTTATAATGTAAGCTGCACCATTCATTCCTATTTGCCTCCTTCCATAGCCTCTGCTTGAAATGAAATAGTTGTCATACTTTAGATTGGAATTCATCCAGGGTATTTTTCTTGCTCAAGGCTAGCTGTGGTGGAAACCGTGATATCCGTGCTGCAGAGAGTGAACTCTCTAAGGAATCATACAAAAACAAGCTAGTGTAACAAGAACACTCTCAGTCTCAGAGGCATAAAACCTAAAATCTGAGTAAGAGAGATACTGTAAACAGAGGGCTGCTGCTGTTGGGTGTCAGTGCAGCCACTGAGGTGATCTCACCTCTCAGACATCCAATCACAGGCTTTCAGGTGAAGGAGAAATATTGGGATAGCAGTACACCCCTCTCCCTTTCAGCTTCCCCTGAATGGTGAACTGAGCTGGGGAGGAGGGGTGTCGGGAATAAACAAGGGAAAAGTAAGAAGTGACAGAAATAGAGGAGGGAAGGAACAGGAAGGTGAACGAGACAGGCATGTGAGAAGCATTAGCAGATTACTGCATGGAGCATGATGGGACATGAACACTTGCAAGCTGAGCCAGATCCCTGTGTTTTGCACCCTATGGGACAGAACATTTTTGAATAGGATGGAGGTTTGCGAGACTCTTTGATGTTGAGAAGGGAAATTTGGAAAAAGGATTGTTCAAGCAGAGAGCATCAACAAATCATTACTTTACTAATGTATTATGTCCAGATTCACAACACTGTTTCTTGTCAGTCAGGACAGAGACTGAGATGAAACAGGGCACATCAGGCCACTATCCTAATGCACCTGGTCCTGAATTCTTTAAAAATAGTAAATGTACAATAATCCAGTTTCAAGGCAAAATCGAGACAGGTAAGAGACTGACAGTCCAGGAATCTGTAGAATGTAAGGGTGAAAAAACGTGATGACGGAGAGTAATAGGATTACAAGAAAGACGATCAAGAACCTAATCAGTGAGAGACCTTAACTGATCCATGTCACCTAGAAATGGCACAGCAGGGAGATCGAGCCAGACTGAAACACAGTAGCATAATTCCCTTTAAGAAGAGCTGCGATTAAAAGATTAGCCTTATCAATTGTCTTTTCAAACAATGATTATTAGAATTTTTTTATTCTTGGCCCTAACGAGCAGTCATTAGGCTTATTATCTACCTGCTTTTTACAGAAACTAGGATTGATTCATATTCATTAACATCTTACAAGGGTTTATATTTCAATTTTCCAAGTGCTGATCAGGCATGTTAAATATAGAAATGCTCAGTGTCTAAAGCATATTGGGCAATAGACAGGAAAAGATCTTTAACTGATAGAGTTCAGAGCAAAACAAACTCAAAAAACAAAGATCTGGAACAATTAGAGGAGCAATGGGTCAGCACCCTGAGGCCTGAGTGACTGTCCAAAGATGCTTTGAAGATATTATGTTTTGACTCACCAAGCCCTTCTTTCTGTCTCCTTCCAGGTAGACGGCTTCTTCACGTTGCTCTTTGGCCTTGCAAGCATCAACACCTTGACCGTAATCAGTGTTACCAGATACATCAAGGGATGTCACCCGAGCAAAGGTTAGATCCCAAATTCAATTGAGAAATCATAAAGAAAGCTTCTTTACAAGTGTTTCTACTGTCCTTACATTCTTTTAGTTCTTATCTGACAGAAAGAGAGTTTTCACTTTTAATGAAACCTTATTACCGTCAGCTGTGGAAAAAGCTACCACTTGTCTCCCGTAATTCCATTTACATTTTGCCAACATGTCATTAAGTTAATTTGAGGTGACATTTTCTATTTTCGGGTGTAATTGATGCTTAAGAATGTCTTAATTATGTCTGTGTTTGGGGTTGTTCACAAAACACAAGACNAAGCTGTCAACACTGGTGGTACATGTCAGATAACATCTACTGAATTATGTATATTATGTGCCAGAACACAACTTGATCCAACAAGTGCAATGTGGTTTTAGGTGAAAATAAAGTAAATTAAGGTTGGTAAAACATGTAGGTACTATATCTAGCTGCACATGCAGCAACACAAGTTGATATAGGAGGTAACCTAGCAACAAAGGTATTGTATACTGCTAACTGTGCTGCTAGATGTATGGCTTATTGACATAAGATATGTGTGTTCTGCTTGGAACAGACTGATTGATTTTTTTCCCCTGAATACAAAGCCATGTGTACTTTTACAACAGAGGTCCTTTCAGTTGCAGATGTTTGCAAAGGCTAATATGAGAAAAGATCTCATTGTTCAATAAATGTCACAATCTGACATTCATAACAAGGCAAGAATGCTGCATCTTTAAGTGCCTCTCACTTTTTCTGTCCTGTGTTTTCCAAATTCAGCATATTTAACCTTTGTAGACCGCACACAAACAAAAAGCCATTCAACTATTTTCCATAGAGGCAGGGTTGCTGATTGCATTGTGCTCATTGTTTTATATCATTGTTTTGTGTTCTTTGTAGGTTACTGCATCAGCGTGAACACCATTGCTATATCGCTCATCTGCATTTGGACTGGAGCGATGTTCTGGTCTGTTGCTCCACTGCTGGGCTGGGGTAGTTACACAGGTCTGTTCATGCACTCATCACATAAAAATGATGAAATATAAGATGTTTATTTTATGAGCCATAATCTAATCCCTATGTATTATGCTTCATAGATCGAGGTTATGGTACCTGTGAGGTGGACTGGTCGAAAGCCAATTACTCCACCATCTACAAGTCCTATATCATCTCCATCCTCATTTTCTGCTTTTTCATTCCTGTGATGATCATGCTCTTCTCCTACATCTCCATCATCAACACAGTGAAAAGCACTAATGCCATGTCAGCTGATGGTTTCCTCACTACCCGCCAAAGGAAGGTAGAGAGAGATGTCACAAGGGTAAGTGAATAGCAAAGGCTTTGTGGGAAAGACTTGATTGAGACTTTTTAAAGTAATAAACTTCCTTGCACAATATTTCCAGTCTTGACAATTGTTTCCTCATGTCCCTCCCTAGATTTCCATTGTAATCTGCACTGCTTTCATCATGGCATGGTCACCATATGCAGTGGTGTCTATGTGGTCAGCCTGGGGCTTCCATGTGCCAAGCACAACCAGCATCATCACCCGTCTCTTTGCCAAGTCTGCTAGCTTCTACAACCCGCTCATCTACTTTGGCATGAGCTCCAAGTTTCGTAAAGATATCTCTGTGCTGTTGCCATGCACGCGAGAGCACAAAGAGGTCGTCCGTCTGCAACACTTCAAGCCCAAGGCGGATGCCCCACCCCTACCCGCATCACCTCCTGCCCAGGAATTGGAGGCAAAATACATACTGAACCAGTCCAGTCCTGACAGCGACTCAGGGGTCAACAGTCCTCCTCAGACTCCTCCATCTGAGTCACAGGAGGTCTTCCACATTGACGTGCCCTCACACATTGAAACATCAGAGTACTGGTGTGACAGGCTCTGAAGACTCATTTTACCTGAACCAATACTTGAATTCTTAGGGGAGATTGAGAGTATTTTTGTATTTTTTGATCTTACCCATGTTAATGAACTGTGTAAAATGTGTAACTATTGTCATTAAATTATTTTATGAATCTCGAATGTGATCTTATATTTGTTTGTTTTGTTTGTAATCATCTACTCCAAATTGGCAATGATAACTTACCATTTGGATGAACATTTTCTGGTTTCCCTGAATTTCCTTTTATTGTATGCGTCTTGTGAAATGTGCAGTCAGAGATGCACGATACCATCTGGAAACAGTGAAGTGTCCTCAACTCAACTGAGGCGCGTGATGGCACACTATTCTACATTTTCCCATGCTGCCCCCGGAGACACTCATGTCATCAGATCCTCTATGTATACCCACATTCCCTGGCAGGAAGATGCTAGACAACATTTTCTTAAGCAGCATCTGCAATTTAGAGAGGAAGCTCTCATTGAATAAACAAGCTGGCTCTATTTTTAGAGAAAGATTTTGAACAATGTGCTTTCTTGTGAGAAGCTTCCAGAACTAATGAAAGTGTTTCAACACTATATTTTTTTTCCTACACTAACAACATCAGTGGCAATCATTTACTTGAGCCATCAAGGTTTAATCTTAAAAAAGCTCCTGTGTTGGTTTCTGTATTTCCAAAGACCATAATCACAGGCACAATGAGCTCTTTTAACAGCAGCCGTACAAACCAACAGACTTTCCTTGCTAGTACAACACCCCTAATAGTGGTCAACATAGTGCTGTGTGTGTGTACTCCTTGAGTGTGTGTGTTGGGGGCGCTGTGGGGGTGCACATGTAAAGTAAACCACAACAGCAGACAAAAGCCACCACAATCCCTACAATGACAGTGAATGTGACTCCAAGTGTCTCTGCTTCCCAAACAGGTGTTGATTGGTTTGTTTAGTGGAGGAGGAGTGATTGCTCTGGTGAGAGTTTACACACTTCTAAAAAAGAGGATGAGTAGCTTGCAGAGCAGATAAGAAACAAGAGATCGTTTCTCCACCGTCATTACAGAAAATCTGCAAATGAAAGTGATAATGTAAAAGCAAACCATCTTCTTCTTGGGCATGCTTAAACTTTGAAAATGTGTGTTTAACTTTCAAACATATAAACAAAAAAAGAGACTTGCACTGATAACACTGTAATATGCCAGCTCTTTGCATCATCATCATCATGCCCCCCGGGTTACAGCTCCTCTTCTGCCTGGGTGAAGACTTGAGAGCCTGAAGTGGGACGGGCAAAGAGGTGGAGGGGGCGAACTCTGGCCCCATCCCGTTCTCCACTTTTTAATGAGCGCTCCGATCATGCAGGAGTAAAAGTCCAGGTGGAACAGTTCAGTGCTTGCAAACACGCCCGCTGGTCCATATCACCTCTCAATGAACGAGTAAGGATTAGGGAAAAGTGCGCAGGGAATTACGTTTTTGAACTCCTTGAGGATTATTTAACCTTCACAGGTAAGTTTTTGCTTTATTTATCTGTGGGTATGAGTGAATTTAGAACAGAGAGAGCTAACAAGTAGTACACATGAAAAGGAGATTTTGTGTTTGCTGTCGCGTGGCGTTAATCAATTATACACTTTCCTCATGACGCATTGCCAAATTGTTTGTAATGTACAGTGCGGTAAAGATTAATTTTAATACCTGTGATAATCAGGTTTGGGGTGAATTTTATAAACAGCACATGATGTTTTGAGTTATTTTCACTTTTTATTGACTTCCACTGTAATTTATGAGTCTGGTTCTTTTTGTCAAATCTTCTGCAGACCTACCAGGCTTCTCAAATAAGCACCCTGCTGTTTTAATTCAGTTTGTTTAACTTTCTGTTTGTTTTTTCTTTTTCTTTTCTTTTTTTTGAGTAAACGCCCCTTTCCTGTTTTCTACAATGAAGTTTTTAGTCGAATGAATTCAGGCATGTCATAATCATTCATCCTGCTACTGCCTCTCATGGTTGATGATAAAAAATGATATGTGGAAAATCAGAAAGCATTTATTTTTCTTCAAATGGTTCATTTTCATTTCATAAGCAGAAAGCCAAAAAAATAAATTCCTCAGCTTTTTTGTTTTAATATCTGGCACATAATGTTTGACATTTCTGTTGTTTATTCTTCTCGCATGTCTGTAAAGTTTGAAGGAGCCTGATTAAGCACAGGTGGTCTCTATACAATATGTCCAGCAGCAGACTGCAGGCTCTGGCTTGCACTGAGGCCGGTGCCAAGAATTAAAGTAATTCAGTCTGTGCTGTGCTTGATAAACAAATAGTGCCCAGCAGCAGCCCAAAAGGCTACAGAATTGACCTTGTAGAGACATGTTGGCTTCCCTCTGTGTCTGATCTCTTGTGTGTTTCTCAGACGCCTTGTTGCTACAACACTTGGCACATCTAACATGCTTATAGAACATTTCTGACACCTGTGAATGCTGGGATTTAACACTGGCACTGGGTGTGTAAATACCACCTCACTTCAGACATACCATTATTTAGGAAGAGTGTGAAAGCTGGCCATTATACTCAAATAAGCCTCAGTTCCATCCACCGCTTATACATTTACACCCAATCCACATCAGAAAAGGAGTGTGGGTACTGTTGAAAGAGAGGAAGTTAAAAATACAGTTCTTGTGTTTTGGCACAAAGCTGCGTGGCATTTAGCTTCACCATGAATGCTGGAAAGCGAACATTTTAGTGGTGAAAATGTGAAAACAAAACTCGTTTTCAGGGTATTATCAGTGCTTATCACCATCTGCCTTTAAACACTGTGGTGCACCAGTTACAGGTGTGTGTGGTCTGCCCATGCTTTAAGAACCCATTGTGTGTGGGCCTTTGAAATAGGCACACAAAAGGTACTGTACATCCTGTTTGTATTATAGCCATTATATATATAGGTGACACTCCTGCCAGGTGTAATTTTCATCTCACACTATCAGATTTCTGGCACTTATATGCATCAAAAATCACTGGAATTGTCCCCCGCGGGAACTGAAAATCCATTGCTGAAGGGGTTTGTGCGAAACAGCTTGTCCTTGTGTAATCTCAGTGAGGGTTGTTTTGCGCTCGTAATCCACATTGTAGTGAGAATGTTGAGTGAGTTACATTTTAATTCCTCAAACTATGTGACCCGTCTGAACTGTTGAGTATTTCTACAAAGTGAATGAAGCCCACGACGTAGAACCTTTCATCTTTTTCAAGGGCTGAGAAAATGATGTTGTGTATTTTTTCATGTCATTTTTCATAGGTAATTGTCAGCATGTTGACAGGATGCTTGATTTGCCTCCCCACCCAGAAGAAAGTAGATTGAGAGATGCTGAGCGTGTTAAAGAGTGACAGCATAATAACATTGCAGTGGCAAGCTGAAGCTGAACTATAGGTCAGTCTATGCCTTATCTAAAGTTTAACACAGGTGTAAGATCACCTATACAGCATGAAGCCCACCATATGCTTTGTGACATATGGTGGTGGTAAGTGTTCACTCTTTGGCTCACATACTGTGATATTCTCCAGAATGATCCGGGCATCTGATAAATTTCCAGGTCACATTCCCTGTTTGTGTATTTGTGATCCTTCAGTTGAATGTGTGTGTGTGTATGTCTCTGCAGGTCCCCTCAGGATCTATTATCTACTGTACAGGAAACTCCCCACAGTGTTTGTCAAAGCATATCATTTGCGCTCTGTTTCATTGCTTGGAAAAGGAGCCATTTAGAGGCTCATGCTGAGAACACAAATTAAAAGGTCCCAAATTATTGTCATTTTTTGCAAGTTTTGTTTTGCTCCTAACAATGATGTAAGGCCTCTCTTGAGGGAAAACTTCATGAGAACAGAGTCACAAAGTGGAGGCTTTATTTGGAGTATTTGTTGGCTGGAATATTGCTGTACGTCAAGGAAAATGGAGCTTACAGGTTAGATGCCCTCACAGGTGTCTGACAGATCAGTCCTGGAGTTTGCTATATCCAGTGAAGCGAGCTGACTCACCTCTCCCGTGCTGCAGGTCTTCTGTACTGTAGATGTACATATGTGTCCCGGCTTGTTCCCAGCCTCAGCTTTATTCCCCCGCAAGGACAAATTGTAGTCCTGGCTGTGCAGCGGTGATCTACCTGCCTGTCAAAGCACAACACTGTGGAAAAATCCTGTCAGTGCTCATGAATGTCAGATAAAAATGCTGTCCTGCATTAGGGAAAATCCTATCATTGCCACGTGCAGCCATATTTATTTATGCTTAACATAATATGCTGTGTTTGTGATGAGTATTTACTGTAAAGTTACAAGGGATGACAAAAAGCCTGAAAAGCTTCAGCTTGCAGCATATGCGTCATGAAGCTACAGTAAGCTCAGAAATAGCTGATAGTGGTAACTGTGAAAATTAGTAATTCCAACACACCAAAATCCTGTTACAACACAACATGTTAGTGTTTAGCAGCAAATGAGGACTGCAGATTTTTATACTGCTGTGATGCAGATGGTGTACAGGATGTTATTTTTAAGGAGACGTGGCAAGTACTGTAGTTGTGCATTTTTCTTTCTTTCTTCATTTCTTTTTCATTAATTAAAAAATATCCCTCTCAACCTTGACAAAAATTAAAAATGTTGGGGACTACTTAAAAAAAGAGTTGTGACACATCAACTAAAAAGTCACGAAAAAGATAAAACACAAAACAGTTGTTTTATAAATTGTAACTGCTGAAAGACAATCTTCTGTTCAGGGTGATGTGGAAGGCTTTAGCACATTCACACAGTAAGAGTGGTATTTATTTACTACAAGACTCTTTGAGAAATTCAATGTGTGTATTTTCCAGAAGTTGCATTATTCATGAGTCTATGTCTGTGCTCAAGGACAGCAGAATTTTCTATTAAGGTTCACTTTTGATGATTGATTGGGTATTGATGGGTATTTTTCCCATTTATTTTTTGTTAAAAGTTTATTGATTGATTTATTGGAGGTTTCCATGCTTTCTATTTTTAGACTGCTGCTTTCACACTTACACAATCAAACCTGCTGGCGACTGAGCAGGTTCATTGTGGCACCTGTCCATTGTAAGGTTAAGGGCGTTGCAGTGTTTGTAACATTTCACACTTTTTTAATAATCCTGAGGTTCAAACTCCAATCTTCAGGCCACCAAGTATTTTCATTACCCCATAATTGCTAACAGTATCTGAACTGCATCCTATGACCCTGCGTCAGAGGTCACTGTATGATCACATGTTCCCACTTGATCACATTAAACCTGTGGGTGTGTGGCGGCAGTAACAGACATGATGCTGCCCTTGTGGGAGGTACAGCATTCCTCTGTTAACAGGGAGACCTCAGTCATCACCTCCTCAGGAAGGAGGTCAGGCCCGCTGCCTCAGTACACAGCAGGGTTTGATGTGGCTCTCATATTTAATTCCTCCTCCAGACTAAGTATAAATGACACTAAGGATAGGAGAAAAGAGATGTTAGGCACTCCCTGACATAATGATTACTACAAAATCATTATGCCGGTGTTAACCCACTTTTGTTCCTGTTAACACAGACTTCAACTTTGATTGATGTTTGTAAAATGGGTATTCCATTTGAATCTAAAAGAAATACAGAGAGATACTTTGTTCTATGTGTACTGTAACTGGGATCCAGTTTCATATGGTTGTTGGTATCAAACAAAGAAAGCCAGCTAATTAAACACAGTACTCCATTCCTCATGCTTCATTCCTCGTTCTCTAATTGAATCTGAGTCCATAGATGATATGAAGAGGAATCTTGCATAGCACAAATGTCCACTGTGGAGCTTGTGACTAGCAAATTCAGCCTCTTTTAACTCAGAAAGTTGGAACAAGAAGCTGCAATACAAACATTATTTGATCTGACTGATCTTAATACTAGGTGTGCCTACTTGTGTTATGATAAATGTTTTTACAATGTTTAATTGACCCCATTTGCTGTACCGATTGTAGATGAATCATCCAGCTTTTTGTGTAGTTACACTTCACAGAGTCTGACCGCAATTTATCCAATAAGCTCTGGAAAGTGTAGCTCAGTGGCACAAGTTTACTCTGCTTCATCTCCAGCCGACACACACCAACGCTCAGAAGTGTTGACCAAAGTGCCCAGTTACTCTCAGTTTGTAAGCAGGAAGCAGGAAATGAGTTTACAGAGGATAACAGTGAAATGCTGCTCGGTCTCCTCTCTCTA
>JANJYP010102666.1:0-13842 GCA_024605115.1 Rastrelliger brachysoma | reverse complement strand
TTTTTTTTTTTTTTTTAAGCAATGTGCAGGTGTATTAAAACTTTCCATTTGCAGGCCTAAGATGCTCCATGCCCACGGAGTGTTTGAAGCTGGGGAGGTGTGACGCAACTTCAGATGGGAATGAAGTGTGCAAGTAAGTTGAAATCTTGTTAACCAACAAATTGTGAGGAATACCTCCAGAGTGCATTCAGGAGGAGGGGAGAAAAAAAAGTGTGATTGTAGAGTTTGAGTTGAGTCAGATTTTTTAGTTGACATGTGAAGCACTCACTCTGGTGTTGCTATTTCTGGGGAGACAAATGGTCAGAGTAAGAGACAGAAGTGAGTGGACATTGATGAGGACAGGGGTNGAGAGAGAGAGAGAGAGAGAGAGAGAGAGAGAGAGAGAGAGAGAGTATGTGTGTGTAAATGTGTGTGTGTGCCCGCCACCACACTCTTCCCTCTGCAGCCAAACTCTCGCAGTCCTAAATCTTGTTTTTCTTTTCTTCCACGGAGCGACAGCTGGGGTTGCCAGAAGCTCGGCAACCATTGTTCTCCTCTGCGATTAATTCTGTGTGACTAATCTGGGTGAGGCTTCCCAGAGAGACCCTCAGACCCTGTCTTCCTACTACCGTACCACCCCAACCCCTCTCCACCTCCTTCTCCTCCTCCTCCTCCTCTCTCCTGGGATTTTGTCCCCTCCTCAATGGCCCTCAGTGCTCTCACTCCCTCTCATTCCCTTGGACAGATGGCAGAGGGTAGATGTTTTCTAACCCGCTAAAAAATATATTGCACCATTTTGTTTTTTAAGGGCTTCACCAAAGTTTTGTATTCAGAGATGATTTTACTCTTTACATGTAAACCAATAAACTGTAGCTCCTTTTTATTTTATTTTACAACAATAGTTTACTTTGCACTTGGCTTTTTCCCCCCAACCTGGCATGAGCAGTGGCAGCCAGTGTCATCTTATATAGAAAACCCCCCCCCACCTAACCCTAAAAAAATCTAACAAAAGGTTCCTCAACTGTTTTTAATAGCATTAGGTGTCCTTAATAATATACTAAAAGTTTACCAAAGTTTGACCACTAGTAAAGTGTCATTTTCAAGATGGCGTCCAAGAGGGATGGGAAGCCCCTAAAACTAACCCCATGTTTTCTGGGTCTATGAATCCATTGGACTAGGGACTAGACTTGATTTAAAATATCTTCACTCCCCCTTACTGTATTAGTGACCTGTTCAAATGTTGCCATCCTTGTCCTCGTAATTCAATACATTCTCTAAAACAGCACAGATTAGTTGATTTCCAGTGTCTGTATTATTCTACATCCTGTTGTTGTAGCCAGATGTTCCCATAAGCTCTATCTTCCAGACAAATTAATATCATCTGATAACAAACCCAGAATACATAACGCTGGTGAAATGTACATTAAACAATTCATTTAAAAGAGTAATTCCTTCCCACATAAGATGATTTTTTCACAGGAATATAAAACAAAGCTTCAACCTCTTTCTCACATCTCCAACAGATGTTACAGTCTATAAGTTTTAGTTTAGCCAATTTACTAGGACTGCAGAGGTGAGACTGTGCTTCACAGGAACATTTATGCCAACTTCTTCCATCCATCTTCTAAAATCTGTTCATATCTTTCTCCCAGCTTAGTCTCAGACCCTCAAAATAAGGTGAATGTGTGATCCACTGTAGTCGCACAACTGCCTGCCAAACCCAACAGTGCAGTTGCAGGGTATATGGACTACCATGTATGTGTGGCAATGTGATGACAATGGAGGGCCCGGGTAAGAGTCATGCGCGCTGACCAGTCACCCACAGGGATATCCCTGTGTCCAAGTAGCCAGGGCACATGATCACTTGGAGGCATAGTGACAGGACTGTCGACTGTCACATCTCTTCCCCTCTTTTCACAAGCACATCCTCATGCTCCACATAGGCATCCATGGACCCACCACTAGAGCTACATGGATCCTGTCAACTATGCCAGAATGTGGCAATGTGATGACAAAGGAGGGCCCGGGTGGATTGAGGCACGCTGACCAGTCACCCAAAGGGATATCCCTGTGGTCCAGTAGCTAGGGCACATGATCACTTGGAGTTCACAGTGCAAAAAAAATAGAAAAACAAACTAGAATAAGAGGAAAGAACTGAAAAGGAAGAAAAAGATATATATAAATCAGAAAGGTATTTAAAAAAGGCATTATAAAAAGAAATATAAAAAAAAATATAAACACAAAACTGAAAGGGGTTAGCGGTACTGACCCTTTACATGGCAGCCCTGTTTTGACAAATTTTACAGTACCCACAGTTCTAATGAATTTATTACTTATTGGAATCAAAAGAACAGCTATAAACCACCAATACTGAGCAAAACGATGAGAAAGGAGAAATATAAGTAGTTAAAAGGGAATTGTACTTATTTTACACATAATTGTGCTTGTAACAAATTGCTTTAATATATAAAATATGGCCTTTCTTGGTGTCAAACTTTACATGTAGTAGGGCTGGGCGATATTACCCAATATCAATATCACGATTAATTGAGGCTTTTACCTCAATTACGACTAATTAATTATTTTTCATTAAATGTTATGTTTATGCTCAAATATTAAAGCTGGTATATCTTAACTATATGATTTTAAAATAGCAAAAGGACACATTAATTAACTATTTATGGCTATTTATCAAAAATTTCCAACCGTGAAATCAAAAGCTTGACATGAAAATGTCTTGTGAGGTCATATTTTATTTTGAAAATAAAAAGCAAGTTAACAAAAAAGTACAAAATAACAACTTGAAAGGAATATTTGAAATAATTTATGGTTTCGGTTTTCAGGTCTAAATGTCGGTTTTCTGTTATTTTCGGGTAATTGCCCAGCCCTAACATATAATATTAAGTACATCTGATACTACTGCAAACCACTGAGAAACCTTTTTGTTAGAATTTTTTTGGGGCTAAGCCTTATATGCATCTAACTATTACTGGAGCAGTCACAGAGCTCACTGATGATTGGGCTGGCCGGGTCACAGCTTCCAGATTGCAAGACCCAGGCAGCCATCTTGGCCCCCCGCCACATCTTAATTTGGTCTGGTTGTGTTATTCACCCTTCAAAACCTCTCCACACTCATACCCTCCACCCCCCACCTTCTCTACCTACTCACTGGGCCACAAAGCCATCATTGTGTCCCTCTTCACTGTCTCCCTTCTCAGACTTCTCCAATGAAACATGGAGATGGGCATGAGGGGCTCGCTCACTCCATCCTCACAGTTTGAAAGATTTAAACGGGCAAAAACAGATTAGTATGTGTGTGCATGCCATCCGTGCCACCAGAGGGCTCGGGAACTTGTGATTATAAGTTATACAAATCTTCACAGTGGCTAAGTTGCCAAAATATGCATTTTAAAGTTCTGTAAGGTGAATAATGTGCGGAAATTACTCTTGTTTTTTTTCCAATTCTGGCCCAATTTTAAAACTTTAAAGCTTCATGGGAGAAAATCTTGACTTTGTGTGAGTAATTTGTGTTATTGTGAGTTTCCAAAGTTAGGAAATAAGCTTATAGGAGTGAAGGTTTAACTATTAAGTAACACACTTTCTGAAAATTTAGACACTTTGGGAGAGACAGAGTTTAACAAGAATGGTGAAAGTTAAATGCAGGAAAGGCTGAGAATTCTGAATTTCAGTTGCTACTGTGAGGCAGGTTAAAAAAAAAGCCTGAACTCTGCACAGGCAAAACAGGATCTCTCCTTAGACTCTGCCTTGTCTGTTAAGCTCCATGCCCCGAGTTTGTAGCACAAAGTTTCTCGTAAAATATTGAGGACTTAAACCCAAGCCAAGATAACCCTGATGACGTGACAAGGATTATTTTCTTAGACTTAAAAAAAATCTCTTCTAGAGGCATAGAAGAAGACATTACACAACTATTTTTACAGCCTGAGTACTCTACAAGATTTAGTATAGTACGCCTCTACCAGTAAACTGATCCTCACAGTTTACCAAATGAATAGGTTAACAAACCACTCTAGTTTCCTTTTCCAGCCTTTAAACCCTGAGCCAGGTTTACTAGCGTCAATGCTTTTACGCAGACTTCCTGCAAACATCATCCAAGATCGATGACTTCCTTAGCAAGTGCACTGAAAAAGTTGGTGCTGTAGCTCTTGAAAAGCAGAGCAGCTGGCAGCATCAGCACATAAACAATAGATAATTACAACCAGGTGTCAGAGAGGTGTTAAAGGTCTGACAGTGCCAAGAGCACTATTTGAAAAATGATGGAAAGAGTTAATACATTGTTGTTTCATTAGTACAAAATCTAGTGACTGTAAAGGCCAAAGTCTGACAGTATTTTAGTATTTCCTTGAGCTTTGCTTTATTCTTGACAGAATTGTGAGTTTGCCGCAATCAAAAAAAAGTCTGCTCTTGATCTTAAGTGTTATGTCGAGGTTAAGTAAGTGACGCTGGATGCTTTAGATTTATATAGGCTGACAGAGATGCCTACTTGACATGCCATACCATAAATACCATCTCCTTCTCATATCTGGCCTGCCCCAGTGAGATTCTGACTGAAGTTTATCTCCAAAGAGCTTCAAGGAGGCCTCTCATTTACTGTAGAGGCTTGGCAGAAACAGAGAGCAGTGACAGAGTTGAGCCAATCCTGACCAGGAAAAAAACCTCCCAGATTCCAGTGGCACAATGGCCAGAATCAAAGTAGCTCACAGCAGAGGTCCTCTGACCAGAGAGATGAGAGATGTCAGACGGACTCTGCAGCGAGGAAGGAAGCTGCTGAGAGATCACATACCTTCATTGTCAGTTGGTCAGTGTGATGAATAAATGCAACAGTTTTTTGACAACCTGTTGATGGCGGGGAAGTCCTGTGAAGAGAGGTTTTTAGGATTTAGGTCCGGGTAGTATGAGGTTTGTACGGATAAGACCGGACTGCAAGGATGCAGATACAACCCATAAATGATCTGGTTTTGCTGCGCTGAGGTTTTGATAAACTCCCTTTTGTTTTTATTTGAATACTAAGTTGAAATTTTCCATGAATGAAAATCCCCTCCAGATTGGTAAATTATAAGTTGTGAGTTTGTTGTCTGTGGACCTTTTTGCAAACACTGATGTATATGACATATGACAGGAGCGGATATCAGATATTTGGATGGATACCTGCAACAATCGCCAAGGATTGTTTCAATCTCTTAAATTTCAATACAGACTTGAAAAACACTTTTTTTGTGTTATGAAAACTTCAATACTAGTTCTACATGACAGCCGTAGGAGATGCTCTCCAACAAAAGTATGCAGCAAAGACATGAAAACGATTCCTAATTTAATACAATCAATTAATCAATCAATCAGCTTAATTGGGAAATAAAAGAATCAGACTGCAGTGATTTGTTGATTAATGATTAGTTTCTCATGAGGAACAGTTTGTTGGAGAAGCTTACACCAGCATTCAATTTTCAAAATAACTGTTGATTGATTTTCTGTTGGTTGACTCATCAATGAATTGTCTAATTGTTTCAGTTTTAATTTATTGAAAAAAAAAACACCTGCAGTAAAGACTGAGAATACTTCACCCCCGTGAGTACTGCTTTCAGCAAACGTACCCGCCTTTGGTAACAACTTATTGTAACTATTTATTTTTATGTAGCTAACAGACGTTATCACTTTGTTCAATCACAGGAGTTGAAATGTTTGAATCTGTGAATAGATTTCAGTGTGAATAGCAGACGTTTCAGCTCTAAAAATGCGACATCTTTCAATAGGTAGTCAGAATTTTTACATTCTTTCTGGATTTCTGTGACCATGGCCTTGGATAACAGTCATTAATTATTTTCTGGTATGTGCAGCGACTGCTACAGTATAGGTCCACATCAATGAAAGTGAGCCCTTGTCTCTCTGCTTCTGGGGATTCTTCAATGGCACCTCTGTTTGCTCTGGTCAGATGAGTCTATCTTAACCTTCCCCGCACACACTACACCCCCTCCACCTCCCACGTCTCCCCTTATCCCTCCTCTACACCTCCATTCAGACTCAGGAAACAGCCTCAGAGTAGCCAGAGGGAAGAAAAGGTGCCGTATCTGATCATATCATCACACAACGAGAAACACACAGTGCGAGGCTTTTATATGGCCGCTGCCGCCGGTGTTGGGTTCCCTTTGGCAAGAGTCTGGCTGGTGAGAGGGCTGATCAGCAGGGTGTTCTGGCTGATTGAAGCGACTTGGTGGTGGGGAACCTCAGTGTGGAGGATTAGTGATATTTGAGCCTGCCTGGTTGGCATATGCCAAGACAAATCACACAAACTTTGATCGCAGGCTATGAGAGGACTGACAGTCAATGTTTGTGTGTGTGTGTGTGTGTGTGTGTGTGTGTGTGAGAGAGAGAGAGAGACAAAGACACTGGGCATACTCCAAACCATACTTCCTCATTTCTTTTTTTTCTCGTAGCCAGACCACCTGTCTGTGGGTTATAGTATAACAGCTAAGAGGGACATGCACTCACCCACACAGCAGCATGCTCCATAATACCCATGATTACTTGTGGTTTTGCCCATTCAGCTCCACACAGAAACAGATTGACTTTGTCTGCCAGGTGTGCTTTTGGCTTTCAGTCACTCTCCCTGCCTTCACTCACAGGATATCTGGCAGAATGGAGGGTTTTGCTTTTGCAGTGAAACAGAGCGGTTAGTGCAGTTAAATAGCAATGCTGATTGTAAAACTGATACCAATCACAGTATCTGTTACACAAGGTGGGGAAAAAATAACAGTTTCCTCACAGGTTAAGAGCTCCAACACTTATCCAGAGTCCACACATGACATGTCATCGTGTACAGTAACAACCTGAGGGTCCGGTTGCACTGTCAGCTACGCCTTCAGACAACCGTAAAGCCTTTAAGTGGTTCCCAGCCTTGTAAAGTAGGCAGTGGCAATAGTCATTAGAGCTGATATGACTCTCAAGACGCACACACACACACACACACACACACACACACACACACACACACACACACACACACACACGCACACTGAATGTTGTGCTGGTCCCAGGGGGAGCTGGCTCTTTCCCATGGGCTGTGTCCATAATGCTCCCCAAATAAACAGGGTCTCTAATGAAGGCTGCCAGATGTGGGCTGTCCAGGTCAGCTCTCCTGTACGATTAGAGAGGAAGGAAAAGAGGAATGGATGTAAGGAGGAGGGAAAGAAGGGGCAATGTTTCCCCTGTAATTTGTGTAGCTAGCAGGGATTTTGTGGTAACTTTGGTTTCAGTTCCACAACAAACAACAACCCTGTTTTTTTAATCTGTGCCAACTTTGGTGTTTGTAAAAGAGCTATTTTTATTTGAATTCACTAAATTTTGTGTGGATTGAAGCGTGCATTTTAGTGTTGGTTTCCTCCGACAGTGGTGGCAGAGTTGTCACTGTGGTAACCCACTGTATGCTGATGGGAAAAATACATGAGAGGGCAAAGAAAAAGTGAGGGATGTGTGAAGGAAAGAAGTATAGAGGAGAAAGGATTCAGGCAATGCTTTTAAAACAGATCAGGCAAGACTAAAGAGGACTTAGCCCAGGCACAGAACCAAACAGTCAGGAAATGAGAACGGGTGGTGGGGAGGCAGGAGGGATAAGAGAGGAAAGGGGGCAGGAGGGTGGTGGCCAGAGGTACAAACATGCTCCGCTAAGACAGTTTGACTTCTGGATAGCAGTCTTTTGTCAGAGGAGGAGACACATGAGACATAAAAGGATAATTCCAGTTTATTGCAACTGTTAGTCTTCATCCCCATCAGTAATAACATTTTACTTACCAAGTTAATCACTGGGAGAAAACATTGCTTAAGTGTGACAGGGCAAGAAACACCAGCGCTCAGATTACTATAGTTAGTCAGACTTTGGAAGAGAAAATGAAGGCGAATGGTTGTAAATCAGTATATAAACCAACTGTTTTTGAGTAGTTTTGGCCCACCATATTTCCTGTAGCTGTGTGTGCACAGTTTTTCTTCTGTGCTGTGAATGATTCTAAGATATTTAGGGTGCATTCACCTTGTGTTTTGCCTCCAAATTAACTGGTTAATATGTTTTATTTACAGCCTGCTCATGTTTCCAGATTTCAGTGAAAACCTTAGAGAACTCATGTCATAACTAATAGAAATGATGATCAAGCCTACAAAAATAAGACCCAAGTTGTTGTTTAACTCGATTTTTCTAGTTAAACCAATAGCTATAACACAGGTTATCTATTGTTTTCTGTTGAAATCTGATTAAAAAAAAAGATTTAACTAATTACATCATTTACAGAAATGGAACCAGACACTGCTTCTGTCTCCCACAGAGCTTTACATTGCACAATAATTGAACAAATGCCCAACCTAATTCATTAAGCTTCTTAAAAGGGATACAGAGAGGGACCCGTACAGCTTCGAAAAATCTGTGTGCTTTCTCCAGATTTTTATTTGTATACAGTGCACATGTGCAGCCTAAATATCAAGCGCAAAGCCTCTGTCCCCATCTGTGTGTGACCTCAGAAAGATGGCAGATGGCAGATTGGCCCGACACCGAGGAAAACCCCTTTAAAGTGACGCCTGGCCAAGGGTCGGATGTCACCACAACATCTGCTGCAGGCTCGAGCCGCCGCCCGGCCCTGTTATGCATCCCATCAGTGTTGCAGACCTGTTGCCACGGGCTACTGCGCCAGCAATTGAAGAAGAGACGGCGGAGAAGTGAGCGCAGAGGAAAACAATGAGGGCTACTGGGCAGAGATGACAGAAAAGATAATAACAGTATCGGCCTTACCGTAGAGATAATTCCACTGCTGTCCTGGAGTTATATGATACCTCCCTCCAAACACCTGATATTTGCTCAGCTTCTGATTTGTGTCCCTCTTTTCATGTCTTCTTTATTTACGTTTCCAGCAGCCCAGTTTACCTGCTGCTGTTGAGATTAACCCACTCGCCAGGCAAGCAGTTTTCACTTGTTGAAGCAGCTGCTTTGCAATGTTTGCTCAGAACGCAGCCAAGACTCCATAAAAGAGTCGTTGACTATCTTTTGTCTTACCCCCCTTTTTTTATATGTGTAAGCTCTCATTGAGGCAGTTATGGTTGATGCCTGTAAAAGTTACTTTGTGCTGAGCGTGTATTTGACAGGCTCTCGCCAAGTTAAAGAACAAACTGTTAGCATTCTTTGCCTAGCGTGTGCTACAGTTGACTTACTGCTAGCACCTCAGCCAGAGTGTGTGTGGATAGTGCGTCCACGTGCCCTGAGGTGAGGGTGCAGGAGCGTGTTCTATTTGTCTTTTAGGCCTTGGTGCGAGACACTGGGCTGTTTTTCTGTGAGGGCAGGGAACGCCAGATGCCGGTTTCAAAGCTAGTGCGAGTTTTTTCAGGGAACCATAAAGTGAGGCTGCCAGCAAGCTTTTTTTTTTTTCTTGGGTTAAGAATCAGGACAGGAGGCTCTTAGGAGTAAACACCAAGATTCTTGCTGAACTGGTGACCCCTTTCTGTCTTTTTCTCCCAACTAAAAACCCAACCCAACCAGTTCCAGTTTCTTTTATTTCAGACTCTTTTGTTTGTTCCGTTGCTTGTGTGTCTGTGCGTGTGTGTTTTAAGCTTTTCTTTTGCCTCAAACATTGCAGACCACTTAAAAGCAGCTTGAAAGTAACTTGGAAGAAAGTTTTGGGGGGGAGCAAGCAGACGTCATTTGAGACTTATAAATCCTAAATGTGGTGTCTTACAAATCTAGCCAGCCCCCCTTTGAAAAGAAATGGGGGTTCAGGAGAAAAGGGGTGAAGGGGTTTGGAGGGAAAGAAGGTGCACAGAGGGGAGCGAGTAGATGCCAGCAACCATGCAGCTTTGAACAGAGGAAAAAAAAGTCAATAATGAGAATAAAAGGAGACATCTCAGCGAAGAGCCATATATAAAAAAGATAAGTTTCAGAAGAATATATATTTTTGGGGGTGACAGAGGGAGAGAAGGAGGAGGGGAAGGAGAGGAAAGAGGAGGTGTAACAGCTGAATACAGCCAGCCTGTGGTCAACTCTGAATGGGGAGGAAAAACAATGGGCCCACTCATCCTNCTCTCTCTCTCTCTCTCTCTCTCTCTCTCTCTCTCTCTCTCTCTCTCTTTCCATCTTTTCTTTCTTCCTCTCACTCTTCATTTCACTGCTAAGTAGTGAGAGGAGGAGGAGGTGGGGGTGCCCTCAAGATGTCCTTTCATGTAGTCTTCAGTCTGAAAAATGACTAGTCAACTTGATTCTCGTAATATATTCATAATTAAATTAATTACATTTAATTAAATGTTATTTTATTTAAAGTTTCTTTGCAGATGGATGTTCAATTCTTCCTTGTTAGGAGAAAACTTTAAAACTTTTCTCCAGCTCTCTTCACCACAGATTTATTCAATTGTATTCAGATTTAAAAAAAAATAGCTTTCAACATGACTAATTCATGAGGTAAGAAACTTATTTTTTTGCAGTGTGTGGCTCTTGCCTCTGTCTGGGCTTGAGGACAGTAATAGGATGGGGTGCCATGGAGAGGAAGGAGGTAGAGTGGAGGGTTAGTGGATATGGGAAGGGGGAGGAGGGGGTGAATGTGCCGGGGCAGCAGCTGCTGTCTCCTCATTAACATGCGCACCTGCTCCCTGCGGCCTTTTTCCAGTGAGCTCATGTGGCGCCTCACGACCTCAGCACCCGCCACTACTGGGGCTTAACTGGACTGGCCTTCTAGCAGCCAGATCTGCTGCTTCTCTCCAGTGACCCCCATTCCCTGCACAGCACACACACACGCACGCACACACGCATGCACGCACGCACACACACACATACACATACACACAACTGTCTGCGATACTGATGTGGTGGTGATAAGACTGTTTTCCCAATTAAATTCAAAAAGTGAACCAAGACGTGTTGCACCCTGCAAAGATATTTTATCACTTTACTTTATCATTATTTTTAAAGATCAAACTATAAATTAATCAAGAAAACAATAAACAGATTAACCAGTAATGAAAGTAATTGTTAGTTGTGGTACTATACTCCATAAGTTGTTCCATGACTATTGACATGGTATGGGAATTCATGCCAGTGGTCCCCAGAACTGGTTTTCCCTGCCGATAGTAGGTTAGTTTATTACTGTTGCAGGACCTCTTGCAGACCACAATCCGGATATTTTTTACCATCACGTCAGACATTTTGGTGCCATTAAATGAGACATTTTTACTGCCTTTTACTGTTGGAACCTAAACCATGGAAAGGATTGGTGTATCTTCTGCAAGTGAAGATCTTCATCCATTTTGAACCCGTACCAACAACCACTTCCTTTAAAAATTATAATAATTGATGAAGCAGCATTTTTTTATATTACGTGCATTCTTCCTTGTCAACGCCTTGCGTACAGTATACACTACCCACAATGCAGCTAATCTGCAGACAGTTTTAGCCTGAGTGTTGCAGCTTGGAGCTGCTCGCCTCAAGGGTTGCAGAGATTTGTTGACCATACTTTTTTGCACCAATTTCTTTTAACTTTTAGTCATTTGCAGACATACTCTCTAACACCTGTAAACTGACTGATATTTAAACTGCTGGAGTTCCCCTTCAGTAGTGAAATATTGTTTCCTAAAGAGCACTGACTGCTTCATCCAGAACAAGCTCAACTCACACTGAGATGACTTCCATAAATGCATGTTTTTATCCAATCAAAACTTCAAAACCCAAATATATTCATTTTAAAATGATACACCAGCAAATGAAGAATCCAAACTTTTCCATCAGGGTTTTGGCTCAGTGTTTCCTTTGAGAGAACACCTACTGTGATTATTATGTGTTACTGTTGAAGATCACTGTTTGACTCCTGAGATTTTCTGGCTTGTAACCGATTTGCTCTCTGCCTTTTGTTGCGACTCCTTGTTTGACCTTAAATGCAAGAGTGTTCTCAAACTAAATGACACTCAGCCAAGGTACGCTTCCTCGTTGCCGACATGGTGACATGCCACCACTCACTACTACTGTTTGTGCAGCGGGCAGCCTAGCATGTGATGTTTTCTTTTCCTTGCCACAGTCCTAAGGCTGCCTAATCCCCTGAGGGGGAGACCCTGTCTAAACACACGCCTGTCCCTACAGAGGGGCCACAGCTCTGCCCCCACCCACATACACACACACATACACATTGGACCCCCTGGGAATGTTTGGGGACATGGTCCTGCCAGCCCCTCAGGGCTAATAGACTCGCTGGCTCTGGTCAGGTATTTTGAGTGTGACAGCGGGTTTGTATGTCGTGGGAAGGCTGCTTTGATGTCGGCAGGATGTTTTTATGCACAATATTGTTTTTGTGTGAGAGTGAACCACAAAAGCAGTCAAAGTGAACTTTTGTTTGTCAAACTTGTGCAAAAAAGCAACAAAGAAGTAAGAAGTTTGATTTTCTAGACTTTTCCTGTGTAATTTTCCTCTTTGCAGGAATTCACTTTTCTGAAATCTATCAAGTTTCTTGACTGAGGTTGCGCCACAGTCTCCTCCGTTTCATCCTCTTCCCATCCCTTGTCTGATGCTGGAGCAAATCCGCTCTGGGGAGGGAAGAATAACAAGCATTGAGGTGGTGGCACGGTGCTTTGAAGTTGCCATAATGTTGGCTTGCAGCTCAAACACCGTGGTATAGATGCCGCCTTGTCCTCAGGATGAATGAGTGCTGACAAAAGGGTCGAAGCGAGCACATTTCAACCCTGAGCGCTGCTGAAGGGTGCCACGATGGCTGCTTTTCTTGTGTCTCAACTTTTGGAAAATACAGATTAGAAACAGGAATTCCAAATACCGCAGATTTTTTCACTCTCTTCTCCTGATGCTATTGAGTAGATGCTTTGTTTTTTTACTGACAAGGCCTCACTGGCCACCCACTGTTGTTGACAACAGTATTGAATCTCTGAAGGTGATGAATATGGGAATGTGGCAGTAGGGAGGGTCTAATGAAGCATATCTGAGGTGGTTGGTTTTGTTCTCAAATAGAGCTGGTCTGAGGTCTGGATATTGAACTTTAATACTTTTTTGACACTGATGGAGTCTGTGGCACAGTATCAAAAAATGTTGGCTGTAGCTGCCTCAGATTTATTGTCTTATGCTTGAATCAGATATTTACGGATCTAAAACATTTGTCAGTTCATGTTTCAGAGGTTTGGCTTCTTCTATTAAAAGTTTTGTAGAAGAGCATGTTTATACTCTGTGAAAAGCATCTTTTCATTAAAATGGAAGTCACGTATTGTATCAGCGCAGCATTGAAAATTTAGAATTGTATTGAAAAGCCCAGGCTGTGCAATTTATGATTAATTTATTTGATCGCTTAATCTTTTTATTGCTGTTTAGCTAATCATTAGGAAAAGAAATTTGTGAAGAATGTCCATCACAGGATTTCAGAGCCCAAAGTGATGTTTTCAAATTCTTACAACTCAAAGAGGTTAGAACTAGTAGTTATAGTCGTAGTTGTTTTAGTTGATAAATGACTTAAATAAGTAGTTTATCAGTTGTTGTAAAAATAATACTGTAATTACTATTTTAATATCCTCTTGCTCTCTTCTGATCATACTTTCTACATCCTTTGCTATCTATCTGTCTACCAAATGGAAGTCACTTGTGATGCACTTTGTATGTCATTTGTATAAAAAAATTTGGTCTTCCAAATGCATAAATAGTGATGTAAAATGTATTAATTTCCCATTACTGGTCTAACTACTGCAGTGTTAGTAGATTGAGCTGTGGGATCGTTTATTTGACAGTCACCTTGTGTGTGAATATGCGTGCAACAGTGAACATAAACTTACAAAGTCCCGTGCGTAATCATCAGGCGTAATCTTCCTGTGTGTGGTTGTGTGTGTGTGTGTGTGTGTGTG
>JANJYP010102664.1:0-13204 GCA_024605115.1 Rastrelliger brachysoma | reverse complement strand
TGTTACAATGTGCTTCCCTGAGGATACAACCCATTATTATGTCCCACATTCAACTAAAATACATTTCAATTAAACCACAAGGCCTATACTGGCTTTGTGCTCCGGTAAGCATTTTAAGTCACATTACATCAAAAACACAGACAGGCCACTATAAACACTCTTAATTTTCATTGCTCGTAAACGGAAATAGATAATCACATAAAGTGTCACTAATGACAGAGAAGGATTTACTAGGCCAATATCCCACTGACAAAGTGGTTTTCACATACTCTACGACCTTGCCTTTTTATCACATGGGCATGTACTGTAGCTGATGGATTTAAAATTTTGTCACTATTTTCTCATCTCTTTTGCTAAAAAAAAATGGCAAATGGAGTTGCAGCAATTTTTCATTTTGACAACATCAAATATGACTTTAAGTCATTAATCTTGTAATCTGCAATATGCAATGCATGTCCATCTGTGAAGGGTCTTTGTCTCCCTCTAGTGTAAAGCATATTATGTCATCATGTTGACATGTAATCAGATGAGTTATGAATCTTAAGCTTTCTTTTTCTGCCACACAGACTTACTGATGATTGCAATATTTTACATTCAATACTGATTGTTGTTTCATTGATTTATTGATGCTATCTGTTTAGGAGATAGGTTGTTCACAAATGTTTGGCTATGGTCCGAGCACTGATGATGCACCATGCTGCACACTGACAGACATTACACTCATCCAGAAACACAGGATATTGATTGTTGATCAATAGTCACTTTGCCAGAGATGAGTTTTATTTGTTTTAACATTAAAGTATTATGATTGATATGAACATATTGATAAAATACAAATTGAGTGATTATTATGCTGTGGTTTTCTACTTTTTAATAAAGATAGCATGTAACGTGTTAACCATGAAACCTCCTAGTCTCCTCTACTTGCTTCTTTAGGTGCCCACCCTCTGTGTGGTACAGTAAAAGCATTTTCAAAGAATTTTACCACACCAAGCTGCAGCTAAGAAGGTGTTTCCATCATAATTATCTTGTCTGCTGATTTCCATTACTGTTGGTAGCTGAAGACGAATGTACACATTTCAAATGCAGGCACAGAAATTGAATTATTTCCCTCTAGCTTTTCTGAGATAACAACGGGCAGCCCACTCATAATTATAAATCTTCACACATTGCATGCAGTGTACATCAAAACAGGGCAGGGCTATTGACTTTGCCATGCCAAAAAAAAAGCCAACTTATTAACTCATCCCTGGAATGTACAAGCTTAGACTTGATTATAGACTTCCAGCCAAGAGGAGATTAAAGTTATTTTTGGATTGTAAACAGTCAAGAATCAAGAATTAAGTGTCTTTCTTGTCATTATGATCAACACAATGAAATTTTGCAGACACTACCGGCTTAAAGATATTACCATAGATCTATAGACAACTCTCTAAGCATGACAACATTTTATTTTTGCTTTTGAACACAATTAATTATACTAGAAGCTGCTATACTAGTTGGTTACAGCTATTATTTGGTAAATATATAATTAACGATTTGTCTTGCCCCTCAAATTCAGACAGCTTTCAAAGTCAATGCCTATTATGGAAACATAAACCTGCTGACAGAACACTTCACTCAAGTGTTTACAACTTCTTTGTTGCCCTCTCAATTATACCTGCACAACTTTGAAGCATCTCAAGAGGACCTTTAAACTTAAATTTAGCAGAATCTGACTTTGGACAATCTGCACAGTCCCTGTGACTTATCCCTGAGTGTCTATATAATTGTATCAACCTTGCTGAGTTGTTATCGTCCCCCTGCAGTGTCACTGGCATAAAAGAAAGCAAAGAGGCAGATATGTTTGAGCTGTTTCGGACTACTGAATGAGAAGCCTGTCTCCTCAGGAATAATAATTTACTCTCATGTAATCCATCAAAGCTCTTTTTAACAAAGGTGGCCTGTCAAGTATTTCTATTTTCTCACCTCGCCTCTCTAGCAGTACATTTGGATGATTCATGCATCTTACTTTAGTCTCCTTGCCTGTCCACAGAGGTGTGTGATATTTGTAAAGCAATATTCCTAAGAGCTATCAAACCTTTTCTAATCTGTCTTTTTTTTTCTCACACCTCTCACAGCTGTTTTGGCTTATTTGATTCTCCTCAGATACATCATCAGCAGATGCGGTACACAAGTAAGTAAATGTTGAATCAACAATGAACCATATGGAGCACTTGTTGCTATCAGCCACAGTGTCATAATCACTATTTCGCAACATGGATCAAGCACTGTCATACTTCTGTTCACCTATGCTACGTGTATTAGAGAAAATATCTTTAATGATGTGGCTGATATGGGATGTTTTCTTTATGTGGAATGTGCTAACAAATAAATCACTAATCTCAGCCCTTCCGTTGTTTTTTTGTTTTTCATTAAATGATAAGGTTTGTCACTGAGGGCTAATACTGAAAAAAGAAGATAAAATGTCCAAACCCCCAGCTGTTTAAAACTCCAAATCAAAACCAAATCCATGAATTAAACAGGAACCCTTCACCGTATCCCTTAACCTTTCCTCTCTCCCATCCATCTCTCCTATCCATCATCCCATTCTCTATTTCATTCACCTGCATTTTAAACAAGAGGCATCTTTGATTAGCAAGACAAAGAGGATGCCTTAAATAAAAAGACCATTTACAAGTCAGACTCTGAAGCGAGGCAGTGACTGAGCCCTGCTTTTTAATTTGTGATGAGAGGATAGAGCTGGCACATAGCACAATGACGTTGCAGCTCTATTGTTAGTGAAATGAACACCTGGCTACCAGAGAAGTGCTAAATCACTGCTGTGTGTTTAGCCACACCTGAGACCCTCTACACAAAGTGATACAAAGCAGAACATAACATCGCAGGCTGTCTGAATTCACTGGTTACTGTGCCTGAGATTTGAGTTTTCCAACAAATCAATCATTGACTGGTTTTTCAATTAGATGAAAATTCCCTGTGTGTTTCTACATTAACTGCAACATTGTTTTCTTGGAGAAGCACTGATTATTTGACATTGCTAAACCTGTTCAAATAAGAGTGCTGAAGCTGTTTGACCCTGTTCTTAGCCCTGTGAACTTTCAAATTATGGTTGATAAGTTAATAAGAGGAATGTTTTCAATTTTTTGTGCAGCAGGTAATGCAGAAGTCTGGTATTCTGATATTCTCCTTGACACTAGTAAAAGAGAACACCACCATCTCTGATAAGTACTATTTTACCCTGTGGTTAAAATGCATATGCACTCTTAACCCAAGTATGTTCACAAGCATGTCTCAATCAAGACCAATCACTACAAATGATAATTTAAGAGACTTATATTGCTACTTATGTGGCTCAAAATCCAATTAATTAAACTCTCCAATCTCCCTCTCACACCAGCAGGCTCCCTTTTTGTAGAGAATAAAGTTATAGATGGGCTGTGTGAAAAAACAGTTGCTATCTCATGCAAAGTTTGAACAATAAAGCCCAAGGCTGCAAATAAAACTAAATCAAACCTCTCAACAAATCCTCTAGGATGGAACAGAAGAGTGCGGAGGACATAGAAAGCTTTATCCACAATTTAAATGCTAGATTATTTTCCAACGTGATAGTGGCGTCTACACTTTGATTAAGCCTTCAAGCTTATCTGGCAGAGATGAATGCAATCATTCTCTGTGACTTACTGTAACTAATAATTTGGAGCAGCAACTAATGAACATACTGGATCAATAAGAAAACCACACAGCATAGCCAGCTACTGAAGTATTCCTTTCACATCCCTGCAGCTGACATGGGTCAGCTGTTCTAGTCAAAGGCCCCAGGAAGTTACATTACTGAAGATCGGGCACTTGAGGTGAATATCACTGACTGAGAGTCAACAAATAATGGAATGTATACATGAATAATAGTGTATATAATACTCATATATGAGACCAACAAGCCCAATAAGTATACAAAAGACCCAAGTCTCTGTGAAACTGTACTTATATACAGTAGTGCTATAGGTCTCATACTAATGTCAGCATGCTAACATGCTCACAATGCTCACAATGGTAATATGTGTTTCAGGTATAATGTTTCCAACATTCACCATCTTTGATTTGCATGTCAGTATGCCAAAGTTGTCAAGATAGACATCAAAATGTGAACTAAATATAATGGTCATACATCAAGCAGTTGATTTATTTAACAAATAGAAACACACCCCAAAAATATGTTGGCAGCAGATGATAAGTCAGTAAATGCCCAAAGTCAGTAGGATTCATCTTCTGGGGATAATGACCTCTGAAGGACATCTGCACAAACTTTCACAACAACCCATTTGTTATTTCAGTCCAGACCAAAGTAGAGGACCATCCATAAACGGGAAAGTAATATTGATAGGCTACTGATACTAATGCCAATTAAGAAGTTATAAAAAACTATATATATGAGATCAATGGGACAGATTCAGTTTAAAAGACAGAGACACACAGAGAAAAGGACAACGGCATCATTACCACAGTCTCTCCACTCAACCCAGTGTATATGCCCTAACAGCACCTTTCTGTTGCTCTTCTCAGGAGTGTAGATCAAATTTACTTCCCCAAGTGAATTTGATCTACACTGCACCATAAAAATCACTCAACCAAGTGAATTTGATCTAGGTTGAATTGGATCAGATTACGTGTTGTGCAACTGTGGAAACCAGCAAAGAAGAGGTGTGATTGAATATTAGAATAGACCTTGACGGAGGCACGACTTTTTCTGATAAGAGTAGACAAATTGCTTCTCAGCAGCTGTCCTGAACCAATTAACCTGTGGACATTTTCAAATATGAATTTCACACATTCAGTGTAAACTGAGGATGATAAAAGCAAAGCCTGCATGTGTCATTACCTATCCATGAAGCTTGATGAGAAGACATAATAACAGAATTACATCTTTTGAGAAATATGAATTTTTATTACAGAGCCCTGGATTTTTTGGCCTTCAAAATAGGACTCCTTTGCAGTAGTGGAGGAAGTACTCAGTTCCTTTTACTTATTCAAAGTACCAATAAAACATGTAGCATGAGACTACATATTAGACAATTTTACTATATAAAATACTATTTGTGTAAGAGTAAGTAGAGTTAGTAGAAGTATATTTGTTGGTATATTCATATCGAGGTGGAGCAAGTTCTCAGCCTGGGGTTTAGGCCCCTCCAAAGGGCCACCAGATAAATCTGAGGGGCCATGAGATGATTAATGGGAGAGGAAAGAAAAATAAGTTCTGATGCACAAATCTGTTTTCAGTTTTAGGATTTTTTTTCTCTAATCTATTGATTTTTATTGAAATGAAATCATGTTAGAAATTTAAATGGAAAAAAACATTATTTGAGCAGCTCATAGACATCTGAAATATGACCCTGACTACTGCAGTTTGTGAGATGTGAAAAGTCAAAACTACTGGTTTCATTTTTAACAATATGTTGAATTTTGAAAGCTTGCTATATTATCCATAGTGTCAAAAAATCTCAAAGTAAAGCTGTCAAATAAATGTATTGGAGGAGAAAATATAAGGTAGCATCAAATGGAAATACTCAAGTAAAGTAGTTTACAAATACATCAGCATTGCAGCTACAGTAAGTACAGCAATTTAGTAAATGTACTCAGCAACTTTCCACCACTGCTCTTTTGATTCTCCAGACTTTTATTTTGACAGTAAAAAAAATAAAGATTATGACCAATACTAACTATTATTACATATAGGCAGGTGATGAATATAAAAGGAATTGACCTGATTATCCTGTTAGAATGAAATCACAACTAAAAACCAAGTGTGTTTTACTTTTTTGTTTTTATTCCAATTCATTTCCTAAAGCTATCCTAATGGCGCAGATAAGTCTGTCTCCGTTCAGTGACTGACTTATCTATGCACAGAGAGAGAATAGAGAGAGAATATGTGCATACAGTATAAATAAGGGACAATTGAATTCTGAAGGTATATTATTCCAGTTGCAATCTGGGTGTTTCTTTCAACAAGAAGGTCTTCACTGATGCNCACACACACACACACACACACACACACACACACACATGACACCACATGACACCACGGCACGTATTTGTCCTGCACTTTCCTGGGGGAAAAAATGACTTATGCGGCAGCTTTTCTTGTTTCAATCTTGCCATAACAGGCAGACCGAATATATTAGTCTTTCCAGTCACATAATGAATTATATATGTACATTTCTCTCTTTGCTGGGAAAGCCAGAAGATAAACAAAAAAATTCAAAGCATAAAATGAAGACGAAGATACAGTATGTGTGTCACTGAACTGAATACCTTTCAAAAAATGAGCTGTGTGGCAAAACTGAAACATACGGCGGTAAAATAATAGAGTTGTAATTTTCCTTTATCCTTCAATACCGTGTGTGTGTGTGTGTGTGTGTGTNTGTGTGTGTGTGTGTGTGTGTGTGTGTGTGTGTGCATGTGAGCTTCTATATTAACACCCTTGATTATGGAGAAAATCACAAATTGTTCATGTGGCATTTTGCTCATTTTTATATTCACATATTTAAAATAAATAAATAAATAAAAACACTCTTAAGAACTTGGATGACTGCTCCTTTAAAACACACTTGAAAGCACCCTTATAAAACCTATTGACATGTATTTTTTAATGACATGCGCTTAAAACAACTTCCCATTCCCAGAATCATATATTTTTTTTAACATAGTGTTTGAATATCAACATGCAAAATGGACTGCTCCCAGGCATATTTATCTTCAAATGGTTGTGCAAATACGCACTAATGCCAAATTGAAAAATTTGATTCTCTGTGAAAACTGTGGTTAGCTTGAAATTAGTAAATTTCTCTAACACTAAATATGAATATAAATAGGATTCAGATGTACAGGCCTGGGATTTCAAACAGGAAAGGCTTAAATTAAAGCGGGTAAAGCTTGTTGAAAAAGCACAAGGCTGTTTGACCCTGTTCTTAATAGACCTGTCTGATTGCTAACAGCTCTGCAGCATCAACAGTGGGGGTTGGTGGAAGCCTTAATGTTTGAGAAGACCGAGGCTGCTGAGGAGCTGTGGGTTCAAAATCAGTGAGGCTCGAAAAGGAATCAGTGGGGAGGGGGTAAGTTGATGCTTATCGGTCCTCTGTCGCCAAGCAACATATGTTCATGTGCTCATGAGCAAAGCATCTGACATCTAACTCCAGCTGCTGCACATCTGGCATTGAGTGTAATTTAGCAGAACTGCAAAAAGACAAAAATAATGAAAACTGTCTCATTTATGCTATTTACTTTCCTTTCATTTCAAAGGAGATCTTTCCTCTACAATATTGTGATGCCCAGACCAGGCCACACTACATTTTACTCTTTCGAGATGGTCACTGAGTCTTACAGTATTGTAAATTGATAGGAAGAGGTAGAGTGTGCAGGTGCACAGAATACAATACAGTGTAAAGAAGGTGACATTGCACTCGTAGCAGGGTTTGTAGAGTATGTGATTTCACTTGCCTTACATCTAGAAGGAGTGTAGGTTTAGTGGCTTGAGGGTGCCCTCCCTCATTAGCTAAATGCTGCTGTTAGTGATGTAAAATCCCCAGTCCATCAGAAATATGTCAAAGTGAGGTTGTTAAGCTCAGCTTCCTGCACAAGTGAAACAAATCCATATAATTATGTTTCCTTTATGATGCATGTGAATGTTGTGCCTCATTAAAATGCTGCTAAAATGTATAATAAATGGATGAATGTGTGCATTCTACAGAGCTAAACTGAATGTGAACTAATACACGCTGCAAATTAGTTGTGGCTAGATGCTGTGCTAAAATTAATGAAATGCAGGTTTTTGAAAGTGAGTTTCATGTTAATATAATACTAAGAAGAAGCATTGTGCAAGCTGTGTGTTTTCTGCATCATCTTATATTGTATACCAACTACAAGTCACAGCTACATCATTCTTTCTTTTTGATCTGAAAGAAAGATTTGGTGCAATTTCTTTGGTCACTAATAGTTTAAATTTGTCTTCAGTGTCTGTCAGTCTTACAGTCTAATGTAAAACTACTGCTTGTGATTGGTGACCAAAGATTTCACACTTCTCTCACAACACTTTTTTTCTGGGACTGCCCAAAATCACACAGTGTGAAGGGGCCTTTACGCCTCACCATCTTTACAGTTGTGCATGGAATAGCACTCTGTTCTCCCATGGTTTACTGTCATGAAAAACACTGTAGAAACTGTCAAATTAGGTGACGGATGAGTTAAAAAAAAAAAATTCTGACACGCTATTGTGAATTGGGATGTCATGATGCGTCACGGGTGCTGTGTTGGTTATCTTCCGCTATGACAGGCTGCACCGGACAATATGAGCAAATGTCATGCATGATGCTCATCGTTCTCTATGATATCATGTAGACTGATCCCAGCATAATTAGGTTAATGAATTAATCTTATCTCATCTTGCTGGTGTAAGGGAAAACAAGGCAATTAAGTAACAGACAATTTACTTTTACTTCATTATATAGATCTATGTCAAAGTAAACTTTTTCAACAAATGCTACTGCATTTGAATCAAACTGCCTCAGTCTTTTATAAACATCATCAACAGCCCTTCTGCTCTGAATATGAACCTCTGTCTTCAAGAAGATGACTGTGTGATGTGTGCCAAAGTGCAAATCAAATTGCTTGAAGCTATTATTTGTTCCAGCCTCATCAAGCTGCTGAACTCTAAATCTAAATTTTAATACAGTAAAGCATTGTGCAATAAAAACACATTTGACTTTGTACTTCACTTTCTGCACTTTAATTCTCTCAGTTTCCTTTTGAGCCATTATATAGTCAATGTCAAATGTATTGTCAAATGACTTTTTTATGTGAAGCAATGAACCGTAGCACTGTGCCCAGGACAGGCTGTCCCTTCACTCACAATAAAGTTGACTCTACTCTACTCTACTTTACTCTACTCTTTAATTATTCTCACTCACTCACATCATTAAATAATTCTGCAATGGGATTTTTAAAATGAGATCTGTATCACTATCATGGATAACATTCATTTTAATTAAATGTAGTCATAAACCTAGCTGGTGCCTTCGCTACATCTGGACTCATTAGTCAGAGAACTTCTGCTATGCAATATTTGGTATTTTGATATGAGAGGAGAAAGTGAGAGCATTAATGAGCAGACATTATGGAAGGTAGACACATACAATATACACTGCGGATTCAATGTCCTTAAATAATAATAGAGGGTTCTTTTCCCCTGCAGGTGTAGTAGGTAGCTGTTTCTCATTTTTTCTGTCTCATATGGTGGCACATGTTTTGTATGTAAACTATTAAAGTTATACAGCAATGAAAAAAAGAGAAAAATTTCATTGCACTACGGCTTTAAAAATCAGAGCAATTACTCATCTATAAGATGATGTGGTCCAAAAATTTTGCAAAATTTTATTTTTGAATAAATCATGGTTGAAAGTGGATTATGTTTTTTCATGTAGAATAATGCAGGTCAATGAATTGTGCATCACCTTGTACAGTATATTTCGGCCTATGTTATCAGGATCTGTCACCTGTCAATCAAATGTCTACCATCAACACATTATAAAATTGAACATCCCATGCGCTCGATAAGGGCCAATCAAATTCATTTTCCTCACTCATGTAAAGTCGTGCAACTTGGGGAAGCTCGGGGAAGGCAACAAGATAAACGGCCATTTCTGTACAACTTTGAATATCTAATTAAATTCGCTGCTGCTCATGTTGGTCACTGCACTTTTGGTTGGATTAGTTGACAGGTTTTCTTCCTCCTGGCTATTTTGTCCAATCATAAGATTTCTTTTATTTTGTCAGTGTGCTTATCAGTCATTCTATAACAAACTGTGTGAGAGGATTATTCTGGTCATATCTATGTTGCCCTTGAAATAAAACCCCACAGAGACACTTCTTGGCTATATGATAAGACATTAATTGATTGTGAAGGTTGTGAAGGTTCCACTGAGTGACAGTCAATAACACATTACGTACATTAAGGACTTCTGTCACCAGTCATTCCACCAGATACCGACCAGTGTGCAACACACACATGCGCAACACATGCTTACCACACAAACATATATGATCACGGTCACAAACACACATGACAATCAAGTGGCACTATCACAGAGGGACAGAGAGCACAGGCAATGCCAAAAATACTATAAATCCCATTGTGCCCTGCAGACCTGTGGGATTGCAATACATTTCACTTTAAATACCGCATCACTAAATATTTCAAAGGCACTGGTTGCTCAGATCTACTCAGAGACAAAAAAAAAAACCTAAACAAAAACACACAAGTTTGTTTACACATATAAGCAATAGTGTTTGGAGCCACAATGCTTATGATACGAATTCCCCATGGAGTGCCTTGATTATAACTGAATAAATGCGTGAATAAAAATGCATGTTTAAATCCAAAGCAAAAAAAAAAAAATCAACTATGTTCCCTGTAGCTTTTTAGACAGCAGGGTACTTCAGATCTTTCCTTTGTGGTGTCATTTGATATTATTCATTGCTTCCCCCCAGCCTCCATATGTGTCTCTTTTTCATTCTTTCCTTGGCCTCCTGCCCATCCCATCTTCTTATCTCTCCCTTTCTCTACTCCTCCTATCTCTTTGAATCCACTTTCTCCACTCTTTCAGCATCCTCTCCAACCTCGAAGCATTCATACGTCAGCAGCTGAGCTTTGGCTGCTAAATGCTATTGTGCTCTAAACAAAAAGGGCACTAAGGACCGGTACAAACGCACAAACACACACACACAAATACAGGTTTACAGTGAAAGAAAATGTTCTGACGCATGCAAATGAGAAGGAGAATGGCTCTTGATGGGCTCCTGCTCTAAATTTCCCCAATGAATGTGCTGACTTCAGTGTCACGTTAAAACTTCTAACTAAAAATGCTGATGCATGAGAAGACATAATACACTCAATAGGCAGACACAGTGCAGTGCTATAGTGGTGGCCCATAAAAAAAGCAGGAAAGAGGGAGAGAAGAACAGCAATGGGGAAAAGAGAGAGACAAAGGATTACTTGTGCTGCTTGAACATTACTGTGACTGTGGTGGCACCATATGATGAAGTGAAAGAGATGAAAAGAAAGAAGAGAAAGACATGAAGAGAGTGAAAGAAGGAGGCCGCGTGACAGTTTTGAAGTTGACAGGCTCCATGGACAAATCCAAGCAGTACATAGGTTGCCTGAGGATGTGTGTCTAAAGTCAGAGGAGACAGCACAGGAACACCAACATACCCAGGGCAAGGAGACCTCTTGCCTGCTCCAGACTCCTTATGTAAATACAGATCACAGCTTCTTAGTGTTTCAGGGTGATAAATAATCCTAAAAATACAGATGAGGAGAGTCTTAGCACGATAAATTCTTCCCGCTTTGAGCTGGTGAATAAACTCCCGCCTGTACATGAAATGAGCGAGTCCATGAGGTCTAATGTTGTAATGTACAGTAAGCAGGTAAGTCTAAATCCGGCATTTGCAGCCATGACACTGTCATGAAAATCAATGTGGGGCCTCTGACTCGGACTGTGCATGCTTCACTTACACCCTATGATGTAGGTGCAATGTGTTGGCTGAACTGTCTCTGTGGAACCGTGTTTTAGATATGGTTCATTACTCCATCTCTCATGCATTTGTTGTTTGCTGACACATTCAAAGAGGTCTGTGCTCACAGGCTTTTTCTCTTTATTATTTTTTTTTCTGGAGTAATGCAGAATGAGACCCATTTTGGTCACAGTGTACAGCTTTGCTAATTGCAGGCATAAATTAAAAAAAAAAATCTCAAATAACATTCTTCAGCGAGCTCCGCAGTGGCCTTCTCTAATAAAATATTTAGCTGGAACAGTGGATTCACTTGTAACTAATTAGAGTGGGGTACTGTGGTCAGGTGGTAAGATCTGACAGTCTACTGCTCTGCCCAGCGGTAAAGGGCAAAGGCCCTTCACATGGTAGATAAATGGCACTGAATTAAGCAGGATATGAAATACCAGGTCTTCTGTCATTTTATGGGGTGCTGTGTCTGTGATATCTCATATTAGTAGTTACAAGAGTACAAATTCCCATATTAAGTGGTCATGCACTTATTTGTTCAGTCTTCAATACACTGTAAAAATATCTATAGAATTGACACTGAAATGTAAAATGATAAAATCAAAAACCTGTAAAGCTGTGGAAATAAAATGGAGCATTGTTTACTTTACAATGATGTTTGGTAATATACTAAAACAAATAGAACTGTTAAAATATAAGAAAGAATATGTTAACAACATGATGTTAAAGTAATATTATTTGTAGATCTTGAGCAGAATTTACAGAAAAATTCAGTTAAATGATCTATATTGTGGCATAAAATGTCTTATAATGAGGCTTTTTAGTTAAATGATGTTTGTTTGAAATTTCTCAGTTAAATGGGATTCTATGTACAATAAGTGACAACTAAGACACCACAGACCTAAAAAACGCAGCTCAAGTTAAGTGGACACTCTAAATTGCCTGCAGTGTGAATGGTTGTCTGTTGTCTACTCACTGGCCCAGTCCCAAAGTCCACACTCACACACTCACATACTATGATGCGTGTTCCTGTGGAGTTGGTAGTGGTTAAGGCTGTCATATTTGAAAGGGCTTGAGGAGTTGCTTGCACCCTCTCTGAGCAGTCACCAGAAGTGGGCATCGATACGAACTTTGGGTGAGGAAATTACCCACAATGCAATAAATTGTGATGTTTCGCATAGGGCTTGTTTCAGATCAAGCATGCATTGCTTTGCTTCACATAACATAATGCATTGTGGGAAAAAACGTCATAAATTCTGGTAATAACTTCCCTGTACAATGTGACACCTGACTTTGTTTATACTATGAGAAGTGCACCTGTGTCCCCCTTCATGTGGGTGGCAACTTGAGATGTTTCTGGCTAGATCCAGCGGAAACTACCAAATTACATGCCTATGTGCAGATGCATGTGATCTGAAACGCACCCATAAACAAGACAAGGTTGTCATGGTAATATGCAATCCAAACACTAATACTTTCCCATTCCTATTTATGCCAATTGGAGCACTTGTGGCCTCTCACATTTACTCACTAGCAGCTGAGATCAATTACGTCTGAGTGCTTAGGGCTTGAGTTGTTAAGACTCACTTTGGGATAGGTGTCAAACTCATTCCAGAAAGGGCCGAGTGGCTGCAAG
>JANJYP010102640.1:0-13875 GCA_024605115.1 Rastrelliger brachysoma | reverse complement strand
TTTTTTTTTGCACCTTCTTTCTGCCTGTGATATTTGACGTCAAATCAATCACCACAGCGATATAGATTAATATATTAATTGATAATTTTACAAGCCAACCAGGTAATAAAGTTGCCTGGTGACATTAAGGTCATACAGGCTGCTGTGTGCGTATATGAATGAATAAACAGTGAGACAGATGGGACAGTGTGCCGCTTGAGGACTTCAACCAGATTATCAAAGTTGGGCGACCGTGAAACTGTCAACACAAGCACATTAGCACCGTCCCGACATGTAAACACTCCTGAGAGAAAAAGTGAGCCTATACTTACACACGCAGAGCTCCACCACATAAGCGTAGTAAGACCAACCAACAACCAGGTTGATAAACAGAACAGGTATCCAGTTCAGAGCCCGTTTACAGCACCTAAATGCGTGAGAAGGAGCCATCTTTAATCCGTGTAGGACATTAGCCGGCGGTGACGTCATGGGCACCCTTTTAAATGAGCCCAGGATACTACAAGACCCAGGCACTTAACGGGGCATGCGCACACAGCTCGTAGTCATAATCTGTAGTGTATCTGTAGTGTAGTTTTAAACTAATGTAGTCATTATCTGATTTGGTTTGATTAGAGTCAAATGAAACATTGACTCGACAAAGTTTATTGATAATTGTTTAAAGTCTTTTTAATCTATTTTTTGTATATGTTTCAATGTTTGATTTTTTTTCTGCTTTATTTCACAGTTTTATTATCATCATACAATCTTCTTATCTGGTTTTAGAAATGGCCTTTCACTTTTTCACTGTAGGTTTTCCTACACATTTGATGTCCATTCTGTCTCAAACTTCTGAAAATCCAAATATATTTGGAATAGCATTTTTATGCAAAACCAGCACTGTAGATTTTGTTCCCCATCAGTTACCCTGGAATCATCCCAGTAAAGAACCTCTATACTAGTCAGTGACCGGCTGGGATCTGGCTAGTTAAGACTATAATATGAAGAGAAAAAACTATTCTATTTCATTATGTCAGTACATGTATGTCTCTGCTGCAAAATGTGAACATATTATGCATTATTTAATTATTTTGACCACTTGGGGGCAGAGGAGCTCCACAACAAACATGATGTTGGCAAGTTGTGTTGTTGTTCATTTGACAATTCATGCACTCTTCTTGTTGCTCTCTATACTCTCTGACAAGTATTGAGGGAAAAAAACCCCTCTAGGTCTATGCTCAAACACTATAATACATTAAATCTGCGGATTCCCTTCAAGACACCTAACAAAGTAATCAGAGTCATTGTAAATATTATACAAATGACAAAAATACTATTAACACTGTGAAGGCACTTTTAGTATAAGTTATGTAAGTTAGATCCTAGATGTATGGAAAAGTAAAAAAATGAGAGAGAACAAATTGCATCAAAATGTGGATGATCTTTTCCTTTATTTTCCAGCAAAGGCACATCAGGAACATTGTCATATATTGCACTTGTAATAAATTAAACCACTTCATTTTAGTTGTTTATTTTAGTTAGCGTCCTTAGATATATTATGTATCACATTATTAACTTATATGAGGACTAAAGCAACAGCGAAAGCCCTTTGAGCTCATTTTGCACGCCTGCTGTGTGAAGCAGACTTTCGGGAGGAGCGTGTCCCCTTTTTCGGTGAGGAGGGGGAAGATGGAGAGGAAGGAGGAGAGAGAGAGCGGGGAGAGGTGGAGGAGGGGGAGGAGTCAGGAGACATGGAGCGATGTCTGGTGGGACTGCTGCTGGGGGAGCCATGGGGTGAAGAGTAGGGTGACAGTGCCTGGAGCATCCTCCCACTTCGCTCCTGAATCGCATGCTAAACACGCAGAAACAGAGGAGAGATTTTCCTTGAGTTAAATTGTGATTAAATGTATTGAAACATATAGTGAACTCACATTACACACATACAGCTATGAAGGATTATCTGACAAAGAAAAAGTCAAAACATATTTGAGGTTAATCTGTGACTGAGAAACAATCCAACATACCACTTGACCTGCAAAGTTAAAGCCTTGTTTATACCAGGAGCATCTGTATTGTTTTGATTTTTGTTTTTTCTTTGTGACCAAGAGGAAAGTGCTCCAGGAAGTTTTTTTTTTTTCATATCCGTGGTCCTTTCCTTCCACACACTAGCCTCACTGACAATTGTCCATGTCGCAGCACATATTTAATTATATTTTGTACTGACTTTGAGTGCAAAGTAAAACTAAAAGAGGGATGCAGCCAGTTTCTCATGTCCAGATCTGGTCCAAATAAGGCAAAACATAGCTTAGCATAAAGACTGTAAATGGGGAATAACAACTAACCTGACTGTCCAAAAGTAATAAAATCTGCACATGAACACCTCTTAAAACTCACTTATTAACATGCTATACCCTGTTTGTCCATACAAGAAGTGTTAAGATAATAATTTATGGTTTTACAAAGGTGTTATGTGCAAGATTCAATTTTGCTGTGACAAATGTTTAAGAAGGATTTTGCCTTTCATTATCTAATGAATTAATTAAAAGCTAAACTTGCCCAAGCTCCATCTGGTCCAAAAAGTTCAAGGAAGTTGCCAATAAATTCTCGTGACTTCTCCTCCCACTTGTGGATGAGGTCTTGGCTTTTTTCCTCTACTCTGTAGACAAAGTGTTTGGACTTTTCCTCCACCGTACGGACCGTCTCTTTCATCTTGTCCACCTGGTCCTGGAGCCTAAACTTGTTTTCCTGTCAAAAAAAAAGCAGAGAGAAACTGTCAGTATTTTTTTTGTACTGTGTTTGTCTCAAATACGTCAATATTTCATTGTTTCAAAATAAATGCTTCCTCTTACTTTAATGAATCCAACATTGAGTTCTCTGGCTGTGTACCCTCTTTGCAGGTTACGTCGGACATAGATGTCATAGTCCCGGACAATGCGAGTGATCAGATCTGACGTGGAGATGCCCTCTGTCCTCTGAGTGGCCACAAACATTCCTGACATGAATAGAAAAATAATACATGTAATTAGTCATACAAAAAATAACAACAAGAAAATATTATAATGGGTTGTCAAAATACTCACCTGCTTCCTTGATGTGTTTATAAACATCCTCTGATCCAGCAGAGGTGTAAGGGATATCATCATGGGCCACAAAGTCAATCTGTAAGTAACATGACAGTATTCACATTGATTGAACAGCAGATACCCTTGTTGTTGCCACATTGTAAGAAGCTGTGGTGTCTGCTGACTGCGTGACCTTTGACCTTATGTTTCTGGAGGAACTCTGTAGTAAGGGTCCAGGGAGCATCCCGCACCACCTCGTCAACATAACGGCAGTGCCTCAGGGCATCATAGCGTTCCTCCTCTGTCATCACTGTATAGCCCTTAAACTTGTGGGTGAGTTCATCACTGCAGACTGGAGACATGAAGACAGAGAGGACTTATAGACTATACTGGGAGTAAGAGTTCATCTGAATTACCAAACTGATTTTGACAAAAACCCATAAGATTTTGGCACTTTGGAGGCCTTTTTGTTTTAAGATTAGAATTTATGTTCCACTAATGCATAAAGCATTAAACTGTCTTCCTGTGTTTTTACTAAAAAAAAAGAAATTGTTGAGAGAGGGAGAGTCATACTTTACCTCCAACTATCAGGTATGTGTTGGGGAAAACATTTTTGGCCTGCATCAGTGCTCGAGCATGCCCCGAATGGAAAAGATCAAAAATCCCATCAGCATACACGCGCACTGGACGATGAGCTACATAGTAAGACATATAGATTTATTTAATTACCCACTTGATGTTTCACAACCTTTTTCTGGAGTTTACACTGATATGGTGTATTGACGCTGATACTAAAACCAGATATTTAATACCTGTATCAGCCAGCACTGGCATTGATAATATTTATATCAACTACAAAGTCCAAACAAGTTTTTTTTTCATTTCATTTAGCTGATAATTTGTTAGTCATATGGCATGACATATCAATCAGCCAAATAACCAGTAATATAACAATAAAACAGCTGATGTAACATCATAATGAAAGTAATACACTGAAACGTGCCAAGTTAACAATCATCCTTTTGGTTTTACATTATATATTAGCATTGATATCCAAAACATTTGAGAAGTATGACCTGGTGTGCCCCTCCGTGCCTGGGCAATTGTCAGCTTTTCATGTTGTATATCTGATTCGCAACCTGTAGATTTGGCAAAAGCAGCTGGCTCCCGTAGAGCCTGAATACAGAGATAAGACAGAAACAGCAGAGGAAATAGATAGATGTAAAGTGATTAAATGCTATATTTTTACAAATCAGTTCCCCCATCCACCAAATCTTTGTTCTGGCTTCAGCATATATCAGGTTAAAGAAAGAGAACAAATTAAACAAGGTGTCACATGTTATATATACAAATATATTCACGCCCACATTCATGCCTCAGGGCAACTTCAGAAGTTTCCAGTATACCTAACCTGATTGTGATTGAATTGTGGGAAGAAACCGGCACAACTATAAGAAATCTGAGGCATTGTAAAGACTTCTGTGAGTCACGCTGCATTCAAAACATGCACAAAGATCATTACCTCAAACCAGGAAGACAACATATAACAACATTGTTACATTGTTAGGTCTGTTTTAATAAACACAGAAAGTATTGTAAATTTGATTTTATCACAACAACATAAACTATGATAATATCTTCAAGACTTCTGTGAATAACCTCCATAATCTCAGTGATGAGCATCTGCATGTCATGGACTTTGTGTTTGTGAATATGTACAGTATACACAGAGCTTTATCTGCTGTGTTGTAAGGTATACTTTGAACTCTTGTTCTGCTTAAAATGTCCTGTATGTCTTGTGTTATGTTCAAGAATAAGATCCTCAATTGCATTTTTGCAATGATCATAACTACTATTTAATAATTTATAGCCTCAAGTTAGACATGAAAATACACACAGCCTCATATGTACAAAATGTTAAATATTAATGTGTACTTTACATAATGATATTCCACACTGTATTATATGACTCACTATCCTTATCTACAAAATATAACTATGTAGATTACATTAGAGCTAAAAACTTAAAAGCTTAAAGGTAACTTGAGACTGATCATGTAGTTCTGTGCCACGCATAAATATGAGTCACAGCTACATCGTCCCTCCCTGCTAATCAGTTACTTCTCCACTCCTAAGTCAAATAACCACAGAGCATTCATGTTTGCTGTTCAACGTCACATGAAAGTATGAGTTTGAAAAACATATGCTTAACCAGAACCATGTTACCCCCTGAATAATATTTAAGGTGTTAGTAAGAATAAATGTTAAGGCCTTGCTTTATAATGACAGAAGAGCACCTACTCTTTGAGGCCGTCCTCTTTGGCTCTGTGGGGCCTGTTGCTGGCTATTGCCTCCTCGTCCTCTTCTCTTTCCAGCCATCCTGAATGTTCCGCTCTCCTCTTGTCCACTGACACTGCTGCAATCACCCGCCGTTCCTCAGCTGGGGCAACTTCTAAGCCTGTCACTGTTTTCTAAGTATACATCCCATCGACCTGCCTGACCCTGATGACGAGAGAATGTAGTGAGCAAAGTTCAAGCCACTCTCATAAAGGGATTCAGAAATGTAGATTGTACTTATCAATACCGAGTTTTCCTTATTCTATGTAGTAATACTGAAGCTTGCATAAATAAGAAGGTATATGTGTTACTCTAAAATGCATACAGTATATGTAACATTTCATTACAACTGCATGTGAAAAAGGCTCATGTTTTGAATAATTTTCACAATTCCTTCCACAAAGTGATTTCTAGTGAATAGCGACTGGTAAAAATGTAACAGTGTTTGTTAAACTCAAGCGTAAATGTGAATATGTGCCCAGGGATTTTATAGTGGCAGCCTTTGGAACCAAACACCTAATGCCCAGTGTAACACATCTTATGTAATTTGTGTTGTGAATACAGGTAGGGTACGTGTTGAAATCAATGAAACGCTGCACTGCCTGCTCGTTGTTGCCACCTGTTTCTGTATATACCATACAGGTTTGACTAGGAAAAACTCCCCTTTAATGAGAAGAAACCTCCAGCAGAGACATGTGACAGTAAGCATAAATGACTGAAATCCTGGGGGAAAAGTAATGTAACATTCAAAACAGAACAGAACTAAAATTTCTTGGGAAAACCAACATGTCTGACACAGTGGCCCTTGCTGTGTCTGGAAAAAAACAAGCTCACTGTTAGCTCATGATGGGCTCTCAACTCTACATATGCAGCATGCTGTGGTGATTTATGCAAATTGAGCTTCAGATGTAAACCATCTCTCATCTCAGTAGAACTCAGTGGAAATAAACCTTCAGCTAGTACTACATGTTTAACCAGTGCTGACCCTATGGGAATAGAACTATGTCTATTGGTTCAGATAGAAATTAATATCTTATTGTAAACAAACTTTATGTCCAAAGCAGATAGAGAAATTGAATGGCAAGGTAAGTATTTGTGGTTCTGTTAAATTAGAATCAGAACAAATGGATGCACTTATGGTTTGTCAATTTTTTCACTGTTTCAATGACTTTCTCTTTATCCCCTTTTGCTCATTTTTTTTCTCTCAACAGCTCAGAACTGCGATAGCTTCACAAATCTAGGCCTCAAAGACTCAATCATAGGGACGTCCCTAAAGGTTAGGTTGTTGCTGTACACCAAGCCCAATCAAACATGTGGTTCACTTCTGTCCCACACCAACCTATCAGACCATGGTCAATTCAACTTGTCCAGACCAAACAGCTTCATTGTTCATGGGTATCAGCTCATAGGATTTCCACCAGTGTGGCTTGAAAGCATCATACAGCTGATGTTGAAGAGGACTAATGGTAATGTCATAGTAGTGGACTGGAGCCAAGGGGCTGTTAATCTGAATTATTTTAAAGTAGTGAAGACCACACATGAGAAAGCAAAAAATCTCACTGCTTTCATTACAATGATGCAGGTAGGAAATTATTTGATACAGGTTAGGTAAAATATGTTTCTGCTGTAGCAGATCTTGATTCCTCTCTATGACCAAGCATGATAATAATTATCTTTTCAGAAACATGGTGGTAAGATTGTGAACGTCACAATCCTGGGTTTTATAATCCTGAGGATTTCTAGATTTATGAGCTGTAGGATTCTCAGGTGCCAATCCTACAACATTTTTATAATCTTTATATATAAAATTACACAATTTGGTGTGCACAGGGTATTCTTCTGTGGAGATGGGCATGGTTTCAACTCATTGCCAAACTGTAGTAATGACTTGAACCTTGTAACTATTACGTCACAATAGCATGACTCTGGAAGTCAAAGTGAAAAAAAAGCCTAAAACTTGATCCATTTGAACTTTAAACAGAAAATAGTCAACATACAGTATGGACATCTTTAGATAATTAGAAACAAATCAGTACACATATCTCTCCTGCAACATATTTACTTACACAACCTTAAACATTTTCACATTTTAGTTGCAGGCTAAAATAATGATAAGATGACACTAGAATGAACTTTAATTCTTAGATTACTGACATTACAAATAACTAATGATAACTAACTAGTGATTAGGTGTGCTTCTATAACAGCAAGACATAAAACAAAGTCTAGACATCAAAATAGTAAAATAATAATTATACTAAAGTCCTGCTGAGGTTTGCTGATCTGGATGTTTGTAGCTCTGGATCCTGCTGGGCCTCAGTTCACCAGCTGTGGTCCAGATGAATGGCTGGATGCTGCAGATGCCCAATTTGTGGATGTCTTGCACACAGACATAGATGGTAAAGTTGAAGTTACATACTGTTTTATATATTCAGTTGTTATTGTTTTCAAATGGGTGTTGGTGTTCTTTGTGAATGCAAAAGCATACAGATAATTCATATATGTAATAGTATTATTATCATTAATTTAAAGTTTTCTGTATTTTTACAGCATTAGGCTTCAGAGCACCTTTCATTCTATGCTAATGAAGGAACAGACCAACCTGGCTGCCCAAAAACCATCTTCTCTGGTAATATCATTGAATTTATGGGGAAATTGAAAACCTTAAAGATCATCAAACTATTGACTGCTTGTCTTTGTGAAAATATCATACACACAGGACGAAATTTTTTTATATGTGACCACCAGAGAGCAGTGTTTCTGTACCTTAACTCTCTGGATCGGGTATGCAACATCACTGCCTTCCCCTGCTCCTCTATTGAGGAATTTATGAATGGTAAATGCTTGAACTGTATGCGGTTTGGAGATGCTGAATGTCCACTTCAGTTCAGTTCAGCTACAATTACAACTATTACACCATGACTTCTCTCTGTTCATCTGTTACAGAAGTACGTGTTTTGTTTGTTTTTATCAGTAAAGCATCAAAGTTCACAAGGTTCGAGGAGACACATTTCTTTGCCCAGTTTGACAAAGACCTACGGTCTGCGAGCAAAATATCGCTCACATTCTCCTCTAGAAAAGTGTTCAATCTGTGATATATGATATCTCTGTGTCCTCCAAGTTCGCCTCACCCATCTGAATCGCAAAGAGTAAGTGGCACTTTGTGATGTAAAAACCATCTTTGAAACCTTCTTGTCCAAATTCCAGAGTTAATAGACTTTGTCCCTCACAGGCCTCTCTGTCGATATGACTCCATTCTTCATAAGAAGAAAGAAGTCACCTTCAGGCCTAACCCCTGTGGAGAATTCGACTTCTGAAACAAAAACTGGACACTGATTCAAAAATTTGGCCATCTGTTGCACAGATGCACCCACCTGCCACAATGTGATGATTTTGCTATGAAAATTAAAACTATGTATATGATTTTTAATAAAAAAAGTAAAGTCAATCATGGTCAACATGTTTAATAAATTCACCATTATTCTAAACATCAGCAACTAACACATTAACCGACAGCTCAATTAGTTCACTTTTTCAGCTTAAATTATCACATTTTTGAAAAATATACACACCCTAAAAATATGTTAGAGACACTCCATTTTTGTGCCATCTTTTATCCCACACAGTTGGATAAAGGAAAATGAATCAGCAGTGAGGCCTCTTACCAGCCAAAATGTATAACTGGGCCATACACTGCTCACTCAGTGTGATGTCATGTTTGTTTTAGACTTTCTGTTCCTGCTGTGCCTCATCTCACACTTTGATGCAGTGAAAACATTGAAATAGTGTTCAGCAATCCAGTAAAAAATAAACCTCTAACAGAAATGGTTCACAAATAAATATGACAATTCTTCATCAAAAAGGAGCAGGGGTGACTTTTCATAGCTTAGAAAAATAGCATTTATCAAATAAACACAACAGGACTTTTAAAACTTGGTTCTTTTAGTCAAATCAGAATCTGTTGTCTTTCATGATGGTGGTTTTGTCTTCCCCACTCATTTAGACATGTGCTTCTTCATACGTTGTATCTCCATCTAAAGCAAAGCAACAAGAATCAGAGTAATTATTCTCACCTTGAAGGAATTCTTTACAATTAAGAATGAATAATACTTCAACATTATAAATTGTGTGGTAAAAAACATTTAAGTAGGACTGCTTAACTTTTTAAAGAACAAATAACACATTCTTAAGCAGTTGTGATCCAGTCTCATACCTGTAAAGTCAAGCGAATCCTTTTTTCCTCATCTAGCTCATTCATCAGCAGTTTAATTTCTTTGCTGGAACACAATATATCTTCAAGTTAATGCATGAAAATAAACTGAGTGAGCAATGCAGGGATGATCAAATTACATGTCTACCGAGCTGTTGATAAGAGTTCAAATAAGGCTGTCAGTGCCCAAGCTTGCTCATTCAAATTATTTTTGTTTCACATTGAGTAGAAATATGTTTGGCTGTGCGTCAAGAGTTGTGGAATAGAGATGACAAGGAAGTGCAGGCATCAGTGCTATATTACAGCAGAGATTACAGTATCAAAGCCATACTTATGTTGACTCTTCATCTGTTCAAAGTCGGCCCTTAGCTCTCTCAGTTCTGTCTGTAGTTGCTGCAGGTTTGGTGGGTTTCTGCTGTGCTGAGGGTGGGAGCTGTGGCCCGGGCGCTGTGTTGCATGAAGAACAGCAGAGAGAGCTTTCGGTAAAAGAGACGAGAGGGATTGAGCAGCACTGGGAGGAGAGGACTGTGTGAGTGCCCTTTTGGATTCAGCTGCCTGTGTAAAATAATGATAAAAACACAAACTTGAACTAATAATGTACTCTAACAAAACACATCATGCTGCATGGAGAACATTGTGGGTTTTATACTTACAGCCAGGACAGGGCCATTCATTGCTGTTTCCTCAGATTTTTCTTGTTGTGCTGAAAAATCCAGCTCTTCACTCTGGTTTTCTTTTCTTTCCACCTCCATCGTAAGTGTTACCTGTAAGTCAAGTCTAGTTTGAGACATCTGATCAGTAAAAAAATTGAAAGCTACTTTACATATTCTAAATGTAAACAAAAAAGTTGGTGTGACTGATTCCCCAAAGAAGATTTTCAACATATTTGATTACAAGACTAAAAATATAATTCAGAGAGAAAAGATCATGGATTACATACTGTAAACTGAGTACCTTCTAATCCTGTTTTAAGCAAGGAGTCAAAGCAGATATCTTCACTAGTGTGTGTGTGTGAGGCAGCTCAGAAAAGTTAAATTTATCCCAAGGGCAGATAGGAAACAAACAAACCAGAGCACACACTCATTTCATATAGTGAGCCAAGTTATAATAGTTAACTGGATAATTGAGTGAAGGAATAGCTTGTAAATATAACTATTAAAAGTGTATACTTCCCAGAGACTGAAGCTCTGACTGTAACCTCTCATCTGTAGCATGAGCTACCTGCTCATTCAGCCTCTCCGCCATTGACACAATTGAATCAAACTCTTCAGTGTCTTGAAGAGAAATAGATAATACAAGTTAAAAACACATCCATCACTATGAAGAGAACATGGGCACTTCTTCCTCCTTTTCTCATGATTACAAAGCTCACATTAACATTCAGCCTGTAACATGCGACATTCAAGCATGGTAGTATTTCAAATTATGTTGCAACACATGTTAACAATAGTTTCAAGGCTTACCAGGAATGAGGGCTGAGCTATAGTTGCCCATCGTGACAGAGAGGAATACAAGTGCGGGAGGAGACAAGAGTGAAAGACAGAAAAACCTGCAGAGTCTTTAAGTCTACATCTATAAATGACAGATTGGAGCAAGTCAGTGGAGCAGAAATCAACAGTCAGCTCAGAGCAACCTGCTGAGGAAAACATGCTATACCTTTTAGAGAGTATAATNTTCAGTAGAGGTAGCTGTCTCTCATGCCATGGCACTGAACAAATGAGCAACACATGCTGGGACCAATCAAAGACAAGATTATACAGTCATTAGTAAAAATACTAAACCAATTAACCAGATTATTGCCAGTTACAGTAAAGGATCTGCCTTGTATACCGCACACACTCACCTTGTTTTGTCAGCCTCATCAGTGAGATACAGCAGCATCTGCGGTAACTCGACACCATCCATTGTAACCCTCTGTGGTCTGCAGAGTATGTTGTGATGAGAAGTGGTTCTGGCAGGGCTAAGTTTAGCACAGGAAGACCAAGTGGTGCTCCACTCACTGTGCTCCCAAATATTGCTGCTGTGCCCCTGTGATATTTGGGAGCATGTGTGCAAAGGACATCGCTGAGTAAAGGGCGAGAGCTGGTGTTTAAAGGGACAAGCAGACATGCAGTTACACAAGAAGGGAGAGAGAAAGAAGATCCCTACAGCCCAATCACCTCTGCAGTGTCAGGAACTGTTTCAATTGGCTTCTCTTTAATGTAAAAACTACTCAAAGAGGCACTCCACTGATTTTACATGTAAAGATCAGTTTACCAATTAACAGGGTCATTTTCAAAGTTTTCAAAGTTCAAACACAGTAAGTTAAATGTTGAGTGTAATCTCATATTGAAAGAACTGTTACTATGAGATTTTGGGGCTTGATTCATACTTAAATTTAGTCAAATCACTTATTTCTCCTTCAGTTGGATGTTTGACCTTCACTGTGCAGCAGAAACGATGTACAGCTTGATAATAAAGTTGTTCTCACATTTATCATTTCAAGTTGGTGTGTCTTTGTCTTCACCAGAAATGTATTAAACAGTTAAAAGCATTGATCTTTGCATGAGATTTATGACATCAATTTCTTTAGATCAATTTGTGGTCTAGCATGCAACTTACATAAATGTGGTTAAAACTTAAGGTCTCCAGTAACAGAATGGACAGTGGTGAGAAGACACCGGGTTTCCTAGTGAGGGAGGAGTAGATGTAATTTCCATGATTTAGTTAGTGATAGGTATTTGCAACAGCCTAAAACTCCTGTCAGTTTTTATGTTTTAGAAACCTGGATTACAAGGTTATGATTATTTAAAAAACACCACAGGTTAAGTGATTCTGTGTGCAGTCCACATCTACAAGGAAAACAAAGACAACTGTCATATAGAGTTTGTTAATTTTTATTTCAAGTCTCAAACAGTAAAATGAACATATGATTATACAAGTTTTACAAGTGATAGCTAATATGTCAATTTTGTCAATTGACAAGCTTCAGTGTATACCCATGATTAATGAAACAGGACATTTCATGTGATAAGTCTTCACAAAACATTAAGATATCAAAGTAAACATTTCTTTGACTTAACAAACCTGAAAGATTTGCTGCTGGTATGAAAAGAAAATGCAAAAACTATTAAAGTGAAATGAAGACCGCAGATATCACAAGCAGCAACTCTCAATTCATAATATACACAGGGAAAAAACATAATGTGTATTTTACAAAAAAACTAAAAGTACTGCAGTACTTCAGAGATGCAACTGAAATGCTAGTTAACAAGTGTTAAGCAACAACAACTCCACAATATACAGGTAGGTTTGGATTGGGGAGGGTCCACTGCAGTCCATGCAGCACAATGTTTTCCACCATCATGCTGCAGAGTGAGAGACTGCTGAAATCAGGAAAAAAAAACTTCTTTCAGTAAGACATATCTTGAAGATCATGAAAAATGAATTACAAATTGCTTTGTTATGATTAATCAGAATTTGAGCCCCTTTTTACACACACACACTTACCTGAGGTCATCACCAGCGTTGCTGGTTGGGTCCTCTGTTATATGGCGCTCTCTGACGCATCACTCTCATGTTGCGGTATTTGGACATGATAGTGTGACTTTTTCTGAAGACTGGTCTCTGATTCGGGAAGGGACGCATCACTAAGCTTTCCTGATGAAATGCCAGAAATTAAAATATTAGTTAGTAAGAAAGCAGACTCAATGACCCTTTTAAAATATCCCCAATATATCCATTTTAAAAAGGCATGTATACCATGAGTGGTCTTCTAACATTTCCAGATAGTTCAGGGCCAGTCTTCCTTAGACCAGTGAACCTTGCTCTCTTAAAAAAAAAAAAAAAAACAAGAATGAATATTAAATACAAAACAATTAAATACAGAAACACTAGTTCTCCATAATGTAATTAATATTAAACTCACCTGCATAGGTCCTAGTCCTGGTCTCCTGAAAGGTCTCCCAGATCTGTGGTTGTCATGCATCATATTAAATGGCCTGCAAAAAATGGACCATCAGAATAAAGACAGTCTGCATTAAGGTCTGCATTGTATTTAATTATTTTTAGTGTGTAAGGCTTTAAAGGGTAAGTAAATATTTCCGTATAGCAAAAAATCCAAGGGGAAAAATGTTCAGACAGAGAACAGACTTTGATTGTAACAAGTTTACCTAAACATTCTCCTATCCACATATTCCTGTTTTTTACTGCCTTCAGGTGAAGATCTGGAATCAGTCTTGGACAGTCGGCTGCTTGATGCAGCATCTGCATCTGAACTGTGTTCTATAAAAAGAACGAGATAAAGAATAA
>JANJYP010102614.1:0-14859 GCA_024605115.1 Rastrelliger brachysoma | reverse complement strand
AAAAAAAAAACACAACAGATTTTTTGTTTTAACGAGTTAGGAACAATGCTTACCGCCACCTGCTATTGAATTTCATAGGGAAACCCTGCCGCTACTCATTAAGGAGGATGAGCTCTGTATTTAAATTAGGAGTTTACAGTGATCGTTGCAGGTTTAAACATTCCCAATATACACAGGCGCACAACTTTTACTCACTGTGGAACATATATCATATCAGAGACGTGCATGTGACAGGCTCACGTGTGAAATTAAATCACAAGTTGCAGTTCACCCATGGAGAAAATAGAGGTGACAGCTAATATAGCTGCATAAACTTTCTCCCTTATCAACATAGTATCACACAGACAGACAGTAAGGCTGGCATAAACACAAAGAATAATAACCAATTATGTCTATGCGCTTACATATTGTTCTATAGATTCTTAAATGGTCAACATGCACTTGTCTCCAATTAGTTATTAATCCACCCTCCTTGAATTTATCCTGACTATTTTATTCAAAAGGGAAAGCTCTCTTGCTGTGATGCTACACTCCCAGACATGGCAAATGCTTTCAGATGACATGGGAGGTGCTTCATAACAACAGGGGACTAAGTATGATTTGCTCTTTACTCTAAACAGACAGCAGGTCTCACATACAGTTAAGAGGCTCATTCACATTCGCATGGTTCAGTGAGCGAACACACAGGCACAAACACACCGAACACTGCGAGGAGACAAGTGATTTGGCATGCAGGCTCATAGATCCCTGCTGCATTTTGTCACTAAAGACCTGCACATCATCACGGCAGTAAATAAGAGCATGTGTAATGAGAAATGTCACTATGACTGAGATAGAGGAGAAGAGAAGGATTAAAAAGGCAAGGGGAGAAGAATCGTCCAATGAGGAGCTATAAATACAACACACCTCCAAAACCGTAGTGGGTGGCCGCTTTGTATTCGATCAGCAAAAACAATGTCCAGCTGAGCCTGGCACAACACACAGGCATATTCCCTTGCAGCCAAGGTTTCTAGTCTCTGTGCTTGTGTTTATTTTGTGTGTATGCACATGTGTATCCATCCATATAGCAACACACTGATAAGAAGGGACAGCCTGACACATATAACTTTGATAAGGTTGTGTTGGGTAATGTTATCTGACAATTATTAACTAGACGGCCCAGTTACTGTAAGAGTCTGACCTGAGGACGAGGACACACTTCATGGTGTGATCAGGATGTGATTCAGGACATGGGGAAGCAAAAGCAAAACTACAGCAAATTTACAAGAATGAATAAGAGTTCAAGATTAACTTTTTTATTCGTGGCTAGCTAATGTTTAAATTATAATGGTTTCTAAAGAATAAACCATTGTTTTTGTAAGTGATGTAAACCTGACAGCCATTTGCATATTTTACCAGCATTTGGTTGATGGCTGGTGATAATTTTATGCCCTGGGTTGAATAAAGGAAAAAAAAAAACAAGCAAAGCCTGTGAAATATGCTTTTAAAATTTAAAAGCATTTACAATTGTCAGTTCTCTCTGGCAGCACATCTACACAGCAGCGGTATATTGAATATTGCCCTGAGAAGTGTACTCAGCTCACTCAGCAGTAAATGAGTGTGATATTTCTAAAATGTGAAAATGTATTTCCAAACTTATATTTTGTGCCAAATGACTGAAATCTTGTAAATATCCTCTTTCAACACTGTTCGAATAATAAACTGTAATATTTAGACAAGTGACAAAAAAAGCTATGAGAAAAAAAATGAAGTCAGTGAAAAGAAGCGCTTTAGCAATTTGACACAAGCATACTGTAATTAGAGGTGTAGGCTATAAACAATTTTGAAGAGGCCAAATTACAGTATGTGAGCGTACAGCATGGAGCATATACACTGAAACATAAGTAAGCTATAGTTTCTTGAGCGAAGTGAGAAAGTATATAATGCACCACCTCTGAAGAAGACAACTGATGTGGACAGCTTTGAAGAGATTAGCGGATAACACGACTATAGCGGATGCTAATCCCACCCTCGCACTCTGATTAGCTTGGAGTGAGAAGCTAATGATAACTAGGCTCTACTAGTTCTCTGTGAACCTACAATGAAAAGGACGCATGGGCATTTCATTCAAATAGATGTTCTGATTTCTTTTTTTGTCTTCTAAATGGTGATATGGTCTTGTTTAATCAATGACAGGCAACATATAACATAGTTTGTCTGCTATATTAAGTCCAAGCAACTAGCCGCAGTTGCATTTTCAGCTACACAGTATTATAGCATGTGTTAATTACCATTTTCCAGCAGTCACCCTGTCACTGACTGCCACAAAAAGAGTCTCATTGATTCTTTGCTGCTTTTCACTGAACACAATGGTAGGCCTTCACTTCATTATGAAGTCACTTTATTACACTGTGACATATTATTCCCAATGCTCACGCAATGCAGCTAATGTAATGTAGCTAATGTAATGCTATTTTAGTCAAATAATTCATAAGTAAGTAACAATTGAACAATGTCGCATTGAGATTAGGGGAAATAAGGAAAGTAAGCACAGAAGTTGAAACACTGTAAAGGAGCTATGTTTTAGCCTGTGGGTCAAGAGGAGTAAAAAAAAGGCTCTACACATGAGTGAAGCCGATAAATGAGAAGGTGCAGAAGCTTTTTATAGCGTCGGTAAGCCTCAAACTTCCAACATGTAATACAGATGATTGCGGCCTTTTCCCATCTGCAGCCGTTCTATGGATATACTGAGGGTCAACGGGATGTACTGAGGGCAGCGTGCCCAGAGCATGGACTCTGATCACAGCTGCTCACAGCAGCTCAGAGCTGTTTGTAAGGTATCTGTACACAACACCAGTAATCCTATAAGAGGGAATATGCATGCCACATGTTTTAGACAAGTCCAATGGGATGCTGAATGTCCCTGCCAGTGCCAGTGCATGATAACGGTTACATTGAGAGATGCCTGAAAAATGTGTAAAAAGTTACACTGAAACAATGGCAGCTTGAGAAGGACATGTACCATTAATATTAGAGGGAAAACCGGCTCTGATCAAACCATGGAAAAATTTAGGACATGCAGGCATTACAGATCAGATTAAATATAATAGGAAAAGGAGATACTGAAGATATTTCTGTAGCTGGAGATTTTCTAACTTATTTAAGGAGATTTTAAATGGCAAATGCACAGCAGATCTGAAAGAAATGATGAAGCTGCTGCAAACTTAGTAATGACAGAGCTCTCAGATCTCCTTGCCTCAGCCATCCCAGTAGATACGGCAGCTGGGAAATGCAAAGCAACGCATCTATTTTTTGGAGATGTAGTCCGTCTGTTCCCTTTCCCAAAAAATCTCCCCTGTGTCTTTCTCTAAAAAGCTTATCAGCATCCAGAGATGCCGTTGGCTTTGAGGCTCATTTGGTCTCACTTCATACTCCACATTAAATGCAATTTATTGAATAATGAATCTCCTCTGCTGCTCAGACCGTATGAACCCACTAAATTCACTCAAAGTTCACCCCAAACACAGGACTTTAAGGTCACTCTCTGATCCCCGATGAAATTCAAATGAAATCTTCTCCACGTCAAAGAGAGAGTAAAGGAAGTCAGATGGCCTCATGCAGCTTAATAAAAATATTAAGTGAAATCCACCAGCTGCCTTTTATGTTATACTCTCACAAGGAGGATGAGGAAACTGCTGTAATATACTGACTGCATGGGTGTGGGTAGACATGCTACTTCATATGAAGAAAAAAAGAGGAAAAATACATGAATAAAAACTCCTCTTGCTGATACATTATTCATGTTATGTAGCTTCTGGGGGTTCCACATGAGTGGCCACAGTTAGAGCTAGCGCCAGGTTTCGGCCAAACAAGATGCTGCTGAGTATGCTGGAGGGAGGGGATGGTGGTGGTGTGTGGATGTGTGTGCACGTTTCTGTGTGCAGACAGGGAGGGAAGAGGATAGCCTGAAGGCTTAAAAAAAGAAGATTCACTGAAGAAAGCAGGAAAAAGTTGGAATGGAAAGACACACTACTGAATCAGCACTACTTTGTTAAACGGAACACGGCTATGCATATACAGTATGCATACGCAGACACTCAATTTAACACACACACACACACACACACACACACACACACACACACACACACACACACACAGAGCTCAGACTGCAGTGTAAACGTAACACATACTTGTCTGGATCTCTGTCTGTCCCCTCACCGGCTACAGTGCAAACACTTTGCAGATACTCAGACAGAAGAGCAATTCTCCACTGTCCACACCAAACACACAGACTCCAAAACTAAAACAGAAAAGCAAAGCTTGACAAACATACATGAAATAGCATGATATATATATCCAGACATCATTAACTAGTGTTTTCCTTATACTCCTGAAAAGCCAGCAATCCCAGTAGAATATAAGTGTGTGTTTTTAGATATCAAGCTATGTAGCGGTGAGCAAATACTCCCAAGTCACCAGATCCTCCAGAAACTCCAGACTGGGCCCACTAGCAAATACAAGAACTTCCTTTTACACACACAGAAGCACATATACACATCTGTCTGTGTGTGCCTGCTTGGAGAATTTGACCTATCACCTCAATATAGAAGCAAAGACACTGAAAACACTTGTCACATATCGAGTGCCGCCACTGATTAAACGTGAACCAAAACCTTTAGTCGGCCACTACAGCTGTCACATATCTTACAAAGGAGGAATTGAAGTACTTGAAATGCACACACTCCCACAAACATGCACTCATAATGAGCAAAACAGGCCTCTAAGTTCATCTCACATCATTTCTGCCTGGTTTAAAATTACCATTTTAAAAATGCCAGGCTTTACAGTTTTGATGAAAAGCAGGAAGGCATGGTCTGAGCCTGAAAATGAATTATCAGACCTGGTTACTCATCAAACTTTCAAACTGTTTCACACATTTTTTTCAACTCACCAGTCTCTGTACTGAAATATGGAAGTTTGGATATCTAGGAAAAATACTGGTTCACCTCTGTAGACACGTGGGGTCAATTTTAAGTAGAGTGCTTCCATAAATGCAATTAGTGGTGTATTGTAGGTGGGGAAGCCAGCAAAAGACGGAGCCTTGGTGGGTGTATTATTGTATACCTCCTTAATGAAGGCTCAAATTATACATTTTGTGTTTGCAGCATGTAAATGTTGTTGTCCCTCCATGTTTGAGAGGTGAGTATATGCAAACTGCATTTGTGTAGGGCTGAAATGAACAACATTGTTTAGTAGTTTGGTCTATAAAGCTGCAAACTGTAAACTATTCCATTTACAATGATGTCAAACAAAGAAAATTGGCATAAAAAATGACTTGGTTGGTTGGTTATCAAAATAGCACAGTATTGTATCGATGCAGATTTTGTCATTTAGAGCCAAGATTTCTCCAGAGTCCCATTTACCAGACATTTGTGCTAACGCAACTGGCTCAACATCTCTCTCATCAGTGTAATCAGGTTAGCTGGAGACATAACAGCACACATTCCCATGATATCTCCCAACCATGTGCCTCACTATAGAATCCACGTGTATTCTCATGTATCCTCGCCCCTCTCACCTGTCTTGCTTCAGAAAACAAGTCTGCATCGTGTAGCGAGAGCGCTGCAAAGGCGAACACGATGCAGACGTTTTAAAAAACAAAAGCACTGTCGTGTCACAACTTTCTCGGGGAAATAAACATTTCAATTCACCCGCCACAAAGAAAATGCACCCCGTCGAGCTGCTAAACAAAGCAGGATGCACTGCTGCTCTTTCTGCGAGACATCTTGCATCCTCTTTGACTCCCCCCCGCCCGTATTTCTACTTTCATCCCAGATCTTTAGCAAGATCACTGCCTTTTTCACCCCGTCTTGTTCTCTTGGTTTGCTTTGATGGCAGGAATGCCTTTGGATATACATCACCAGTCAGGATGCTGTTGAGTAAAAATTAAGCCATGAGAAAGTAAAAGCATCCTATAGTTCTTCAATAGGGCCAAAGACACAGAAAGAAAATAAGTGGGGGAAAAGTAGCAGAATATCAGCTTACAGGAAAATGGAAAACCAGTGGAAAACCAGTGGAAAATGCCACCGTGAGTCATCAAATCTCTGTGGAAAAGCTCAAATGCCAAGAAATGTCCTTATTGCTAAAATGTTTCCATCAGTGATGTAATGAGATCATACAGACACTCTTTGATATAGCAGGCCAGGGTCATAAAAAATAACGCTGGCAAGCATTTTCTTGAGACTTTTCACATGCATGCAGGAGTAAACAGTTGTGTCTGTGGGCTTTTGAGGCAGTGGGAGTGGGAGATAGCAGGAATGAATACATAAGAGCGAGGAAGAAATTGAGGAGGGCGAGTGGGCGTTCATTTAAAATATCCAGCATTACCACCAGCAGCTGCACTTTGTCCTACATTGCCTCCCAAAAAAACGAGCATGCACTCCTACTTTATGTGAAAAGGAGGCCCTGTCAAGCTCATGAATAAACACCACGCAACAGCACCAGCAAACAAACTGCCAAGGAAACTGGGAAAAAAGCAGCGATAAACTAAAATGATTCTTTCCTTCCTCTCTCCGGTCAATCATACACCCACGCTCTGGGCATTCAGAGACTCTGCCTGGTGAGACCAGATGCCTTCTTCCTTCATCTCAACCTCCTCCTCCCCTGAAAGTTTTGGCTTTGCAGCTGATCCGTGAAGTGTCATGGAACTTGCCAAACCCCGAGCCTGGTTATCGGCGGCTTGTGCTGTGCAAGCCATCATTGTTGCCGGTTGTCACCCAGTGCTTCAGAAGCTAAAAAGGAGAAAAGGGAGACGCAGGAGAAACGAGAGGCCGCAGCGGTAGGAGAGAGGGGATGGAGAGGGGTGAAACACGAGGGAGTCAAAGGGGACCATATGGGGAGGCTGTGATGTCAACAGGACACAAGTGTTTCCTCTGGAAGGAGAGCAAACTTTAACACAATGGGAGCCCTTTGGAGTGCCTGAGGGCAGCCCCAACTTTTACACCCCAAGACTGGAAGTCAAACTGAGCCATAAAGCATGATGAACCAGACAGGGGAAAGAGCCCTTCCATCAGCCTGCCAGGCAGCCAGATCTGCTCCAACAAAACCCTCTTTCTCTCCTCGAAGCCTTGGCCCCTTACACATTGAGCCATGCACACATTCTTCAGTGACATAATGCTTTTTTAAGCTATTGCTCTCTTCAACCACCCCCCTCACCACCACCTCCTCCTCCTTGCCCTTACTCAGATTTCCCCCTTTTGCCAATTACTATTTGAATGTGAATACCAGCAGAGGGGTTAAGTGTTTGTTTTCGCTCTCGTGGTGGTGAGAAGTGAAAGAGGGAGGTTAGCGTGCAAGCTGACGTCAACGATCTGCCGTCCCATTGATGTGCCGTCAGTAGGTGTTTGCTGAACGGCCTCTTGGGGCCATAAAAGCTGCCATTCTGCAGGGCCATAAAAACTAGCTGCTCCACCCCCCCACACCCTCACCCCACTCCTTATCCCTTAGTGGGGCTGCTGCAACGCCCAGAGGGAGACACGGAGCTCACAAGGGGTGAGATCAGTAACAACTGCTTACAGTGCAGCTGGACTTCGCTCTAATCTATTTCTATTTGATTTCCTATTTTCAAGGAATTATTCATGCTTTTACAATGAGTTTTATGGAGTAGTGTGTGTGAGTGTGTGTGTGTGTGTGTGTGTGTGTATGTTTTTTTTTACTGTGTCCATAGCAGGAACAGCAGATATAGGCCATAGTTTATGCCCAGTGCTCCTCTTTGATGAGATAACTGTGGTCAGGTGTTCAACAGCCTGGGGACCGCAGAGTCATTCAGGAAGAGGGACAAATCCCTGGGAGCACTGGGACCAAAGGCGATCCCCAACCTACTCATACACACACATACTGACCTCTCATGCAGTAAGCTCTACAGTTTAGCAGGAGGAAAAGATAACAGGCATAAAACTACAACAGGCCTAATTCACTCACAACAGTGGAACATGTGTCTGCTAGACTCACATGAGCAAATGGGATGGATGAGCAGGAGCACAAATGCGTTGCGACATGTGGAAATAGTTCATGGCATGGGTCTGAACGATTGATTGATTTCATTCATGACTGTTTCCTTTTCTATTGAAAACCAGCAGACTTAACTTAGAAGTTGAGATTTCTCCAACAGTCTGATCTCAACAACAAGTAGCTACATCTATCTGTTGGATTTGGGTCAAAATTTGCTTGGAGCAAACTAATACTATGCAGACTATGAATACAAATCTGGGGTTGACAGCATTTTGAACTTGTATTGCTTAATGTGGCTTATAAAGCATGCTATAAATAAGCTGATGTGGCAAAAGTGTCAGCAGACAAGTGCCTTTTTAGTCATTACGTAGATATGATGCCCCAGCACCATGTCTGCATCCACCTGGTGAAGTCCAATATTAGCTCCGTTTCGCTCTCCGCCAACTCCTATCTGACTCATTAGCTGCTAAATGCTCCTTTACTGTATGTTCACCAGCTAGTTGCTAAGTTTGCCTGTGTGTCATTTAATGCTCAACAGGTAGTATAAAGTGGGCTTAATAGAGTTTTGAGATGGTATCAGTGAAAGTGAATGAAAACAGTAATATTGTGGAGCATAAAAAACAAGACATTTTGTAGACCTAGAAGCAACACTCATAGTATAAAGAACTTTTGCAAATAAGAAATGCAAATTAGTAGCATGTTCTGCGCTGACCCTGATTAAAGCCCCAAGCCAAAAGAGATCATTCTCATAATTCATTTGTTCTTTATATAACAATTGTTACAAGAGTCTTGTCTTTATGACTTATTCCCTTCTTCGTGCAAGTAACTGATGTTGTGCCAGAGATACAGACTCTGTACTGCCTGGAGTGGTTTTGTCAGTATAAGCAATAAACTTTGAACACTGATCTACTACCAATATAAAAATATTGATTATAGCTGCTTTAAAAAAATGATATAATCACAATTTAAATCATAATAATGGTGAGGAAATAACCAAATTAGATAAGTTCCTCGAATCCTATCGCCATCATGGTTAAATGGGTGACCTCATATTTATAATATGAGGAATAGTTGGTTATAAATACAGCGAGACAGAAAAGAAAAATGGGTTGGTTCCCAGACTGATAAATGAAAGAAATCACAAAAAAAAAAGAAAAGGAAAAAAAGAAACAAGAGCCCGATGGCGAAACTCTGCAGCAGCTGAATGTGGGAATGTTGGAATGATGATAAAGGGAATATGTGCTCAGAGCAGTGTTGCCCCGTCTCAGCATGCCCTTGTGCCACAAAGAGAAAGACGAGACGTGAGAGATTGTTTTTTTTTTTTTTAAATGCTCTCTCTCTGCAACACAAAAAAAGCAGATGTCACAACCCAGAACGCATTGTGCTCTTTATAAATCCTGCAGACAGCCAGCCAGCCATACCTTCCTCCCATCCCTCCTCCGCAGAGAATTTAATGAGAAGCCAATCACGTGTCTGTCTTGATCATCGCTTTACCTCGTAGCCAGTCACATATCTGTCTGGTTTAATTGAGTACACAAGGACCCTATCAGCTTCTTTCCCCACCCTCGTTCTCATTCTTCCTCTGTTCTGTGCTGTCACAAACCTCCAAAATAAAATTAAAAAAAAAAAGAAAACAGTACGACTCTTCACTTACCTGTCTGCCTGCAAACTTTTTACCTCACTGCATCAGCACTAGTTAAGGATGAGAGAGTTTCAAGAGTGACAAAGAATGAGTGGAGATGAAAATGGAGAAGACAGTGAGGTAGGAGGTGGGGTGGAGGGGGTGAGATTTACAACTTTTTACTACTGTGCCTGCATCTGCTTATTAATTCATTCCTCTTAAGCATTTCCTGACAGGTCTGGGAAGGGAAGGCGTTTTTGTTTTGATGCCTTGTTATTTCTCGCTCTTTCAATTACTGAGAGCAACACAAGCATTCAGACTAGTTTTTTTTTGTTGTTTTTTTTTACCTCCAGAGTAGAAGTGAGCAGCTTTTAATAAAGCAAATGATTCCAGAGGCTGACCCACCACTGTGCTAATACTCGTATCGATTTTCATTTTGGGAGAACTCTCCCAGCTGATCAATCTCCTTCCAACTAACTGGCAGCTAGCCTTGGTGGGGGTTGTGCGGGTGTGAAGAGGGTTTACAATGTGTGTGTGTGTGTTGGGGGAGGGGGGTTTTCCATACACATGTGCTGGCTTGGCTTGAGTTGACGCATCAGCCCAGAGCGCCAGGGATTTGCATCTCCATTACAACAAGGCTACCGGCTTAAAAGGTGCGTCTTTAGCTGATGATAATGCACTTGTTTGGAGTAGACCGCATTTAAAGGCAGCGCGCTCTTTAGCGCTGTTTACTTAAGCCTCCAGGAAGTATGCTGGTCAAATGAGCATCTGTAAAAATTGTGGATACATTTTTTTGAGCATCACAATGTCTGCAAAATGACTCCTTTTGTTATCACAATTTGATCCATTTGGTCTGATAACATTTGGAAAGTCTAGAAGAGCTGTACAGGTCTGCCACACTGTGACCCAACTTTGTAGATGTCCAGGTGTGACTCAGCCTGTTTAAACTGGTAATGTAAATGCAAATAAACACAGCATAGTGCAACTGTTTCCTGTGGAATAAAAATGGTATTGTTCTTCACTGTCTGATCCAGTGTGTGTATGAGTTCACATCCACCCCCAATTCTTTCCCCCTCTCACCCAAATCCACCCCCAAGCCCACCGACTCCCCCTGGTAATCCCTCAATGAATGTGGGTCAGTGCGCGGGGCTTTGCCTTCGTCACTCAGCAAGGGGACAGACAACGGGGTCGTGACCCCAGTCATCATGCGAGCACCCACGCACACACAAACATGCGGTTGCGTTCACACACGCCCAAGTAAGAAGACAAAGATCCAAAACACAGGAGACGCACACGCAGACACAAAATGACATGGATGGATGAACATCCACAAATACACACAGGTCAAAATGACAGAAACAAGCAGGAAAACAATCTTGGAATACATTTGAAGAAGTCTGAAATTACTGGAGCTGAAATTATTAAAGGCGTCATTGATTAGTTGTTTAAAAACAAGAATAATTGGTCATTTTCATGTGTATTGATTCATTGTTTAGAGAAATGATTTAACATAACTGCTTTCATCTTCACAAATGTGAGTATTTTCAGGGTTTCTAAGTCTTCTATGACAGAAAACAGCATCGTAGGAAAAAAAATGAATAAACCCAATGGGGGTCTATACATAACCAATGATTTGATTAGCCAATAAAAATCATCAATTTTACTGATGAATGGTTTAACAAGCACAACAGTCAAACACTTGTTGGTTGTAGCTTCATAAATGTGAAGATTTGATGCTTCTCCCTTGTTTGGCATCACTGTAAATTAAACATCTTTTGACATTTGGGTTGATTTCCAATAATGTGGCACAGTAAAGCACTTGTAACCAAAGTTTATCACCAGAGGCAGTGTCTGTTGAGAAAATGTCAGTTATTAAAGAGGCAGACGCACTGCAAGGCATGAGCCACAGCAGAAATACTCTGATGCAGCCATGTTGACTTCTCTCTCATGTAACGGTGACACAGATAATACCAAATGAGGCTCAAACTACTCAAACGACTCCACAAACAAGTTAACATGACAGAGACAGAGGAAGTCAGACAGGATGTGAAAGACGGATAGATAGTCTGATAAGATAAAATAACAAACAGAGGTTTTGTGTAGTTATAGGCTTAAAATCTGTCTTCAACACACATACACACACACAGACACACACACACACACACGCCAAAATATCAAAGCGTCCTAATTAAGCTGCGCCGCATTCAAACTAATTATCCTCCACATCATTAACATTCTCCATCACGAGCTGGTACTTTATCTAAGAGAGAGCAGGCAATAATGAAATATTCATGATTTATTAATCTGACTACAGAAAAACAAACAATGGCAACCCGGGGAGTGTGACACCCTCTCCTGCCAAACACAGAGCTAGCAACCTGAATGTGTTCTCTACTTGCTCCACACTCCACTATGATTCCACTATCAGGCGACACTGTTGCCCTAACACTCAGGTAACTGCTAGTATTCCCACTTTTTTTTTTTTTTTTGTTTTTATGAGATAAGGTAGAGAGGAAATGTTACTGGTTTTATTCACCTGGCCCAGATCAGTTACTGCCACTCCTTCCTGTGGCGCTGTGTCAATAAAACGTCAACCACTGATAGGTCATAAAAAGAAATAAGGGAAATGCAAATGTGGCAGAGTGCCATCTCGAGCCAAATCAAAACAGTGTTTCCATGTCATTCTGATAGGGGGTGTGGGTGGGGTGGGGGGCATGATGAGGGAAAAGAAAGTGAAACAGAGGGGGAAAAAATGGAGCATGCAATAAAAAGAAAAGCACTTTTTTAGAGGATTTTCTCAAGTGTGCTGAGGACACAGTTGTGAAAATGAAAATGCTGCATCGCTTGGTTGATATCACTGTTGTTGACTCGTAATGGGGAAAAAAAAATCTCATGAATTTTCTGGACTCACCATTTCTTTCATCCCAACTGGTGCGGCACACTCCAACGCTACGTCGCACTATTATCACTCAATCTCACACACACTTGCTCTTCTCCTTCCTCACTGTTGTACAACAATTTTCACTCCTCTTGACTCTCTCATTCTCTAAACCTCTCCCTCCACTTCTCTTCATTACCCTCCCTGACTCACTCTGTTTTCAAGTCCCCCGGATGACCTTGAGCGGCAGCTGCCAGTGAAGTAGCTAAAGTACAAAGTCAATACGAGCCAACAAAGCTGGTTAAGTATTAAATGAGGGGATGATGACGCTGCTGTTAGCCAGAGTAAGGTTTAACAAAGAGCAAATAAAAAGGAATATGTGCAGTCAGACTTTAATGGAACACTCAACCGAAATAATGACGTGTTTTAAGCAAGTGACTTTTGATGTTAGATTGGGCTGTACTTACGATTTTTGCAGGCTTGTCCATGGAATAAGCAGAACTTGCAGTTTATACTAATATTATAGCATAAACTTATACTAATATTAATATTTGGCAACACATAAAGTAAGTATGTCATTTTACAGGCAAGAATGTGCATGTTTATGACACATAAAAATGACTGTTTAGCCCACTTTAGATGACTAATACAATGGCTTGACGTGATAACAGGAACAGGAATAACAGGCTCCAAGAAACGACTTCCCATTTCATAAGAATGAATATTTGAGTTCCGAAAACATGAAGACAAAAGAGAAGCAACAGAAACTATCAGATTTCCACTCAGGAGCGTGCCAATAAAGAGGGTTTAGTCACCACAAGGCATAGCATTACTGCAAAAGTGACATTTCTCAATTGGCAAGCCCGTAATAGCCTTTCACTGTCCTCTGCCCGGATCATTGTCAGCAGCCCTTAAAACTCAGTGGATAATGTAGCAGTGAATGGGCCCTTTCATCAGCGCTTGGCCATGGAAGTGGACCAGAGTGACTCCAATTGAAAGCTATTGCAGCTAAGAAAATCAATTGAATAAATGTGCAGAGCGTGGTGTCCGTATACATGGTGTGTATGTGTGTGGGAGGTGGTTCGGATACCTACACCAGTCACCTTCCAGTCTCCTATCCTGCTGCATTCTTGTGGAGACCTGCATTCCTCTGGAAGGCAGCAGGTCAAAGGTCAGGAGGCAAGGATGAGCCTGGTTATAGCATAGATCTCTTCTGTCTACATGTGGGCGTGTGTTTATGTTTGAGGGGGGTGGGTGGGGGTGGGTGGATGAATATTGATTGCAAACTACAGAATGTGGCCAATACAACAATTCCTCAGTGTTCAACGTACAATATGTGTCAATCTACATTCAAAGAGCGTCCAGGTATATAACACATATAGCGCGCAGCCAGTCGGCTTGCCTTGGCAGCACTCCCTCCTCAACCGCTAACAGCTGCTCTGACACGTGTGTGCATTCCTGAGTCTGCACCACAGCGTCCCCACAAGGCATCGCCTGTCCGGCCTCAGCCTGAGGAAATGGAGTGCCAGCAAAGGCTGCCCGCCTGCATATAGATCCATTTACCTGAGAGGGCTACGTCAGGGCTTTAGCAAGACATGGACCAGCACTCAAAGGGGCTTAAATTAGATTAAAATGAAATGCATCACTTTGATTAACTTCAAACAGGTTGCTGAATCATAACAGGGAGGAAATGCTTTAAAATTTATTGGCTGCACCATGTTGCCAAAAGGCCAAAGTTGGCTGCCTGAACCCAGGTTAAATCAACAAGAACTCACAAAAAGGTGAGAAATTACTGAGATAAACAGTATGACAACCTTAAGTAAACTGCCTGGTTAACACTAGGAAAGCAAAATTGGGATTCAGAGAGTTTTTAGTGGGGACAGAAATCAAATGCAGTAAGGATGCTGGAAATGAAATGACTAACAGGCAGCGGTATTGATCAAAATAAATCAACCGTGAAACACACCATCGTGGAAAAAGTAGGCAGTGAAATCTCTAANAATGCAGTAAGGATGCTGGAAATGAAATGACTAACAGGCAGCAGTATTGATCAAAATAAATCAACCGTGAAACACACCATCATGGAAAAAGTAGGCAGTGAAATCTCTGGGTTCCCTAGACCACTGCGATCAGCCGTGTCAGTCAGCTGATTGCGCTAACCGAGATGTTCCAAAGAGACACAGGGTGGGCACCTATGAGAAAACGAGGTGATGCAGAGCGGAGCAGAGGTGGGCTGTCCAGAGACGACTGGAATGTCAGATAATGGATGACAAATCTCTCCAGGTGACACAGAGCCCAAGGCATCCGGGGGGAGATGGAGAGGGAGAGAGGGAATGTGTGTGTCTCAGAGAGAGAGGGGGGAGAGAAG
>JANJYP010102589.1:0-10040 GCA_024605115.1 Rastrelliger brachysoma | reverse complement strand
AACCTGATCAACAGAATGAAGTGTTCCACAGATGCTTCAAAAAAGATGGCAGGACAAAAGTTATTTCACTTTATGATTGACATCCTATCCTTATGAATGTAAGCATTAAATGGAGTTAAATGAAGCAGCGGTCTGGGGGATTGAGTGGGTGGAAAATAAAACCATATGCATTAGTTCACCACGCAACAATTTGAAGTTAAGAGGAAAGTTAAAGAAAAATTAAAACACGTTCCTCACTGAATTAGAAGAGCTTTGTTAGTACTTTGTTAGCAATCGACAACAACAACATACAGACATAATTGGAGCTTTGTTAAGGTGATGGTTAGAAATAAAGCAGGTAAAAAAAAAAACAAGCTGCAAGGATGATGATGATGATGATGGATGAACATCTCCAACATATGTACTACTTATTTTACTTGGCAGTGCTGTGTCATAATTCTAATTTAAGCAGAGAGGAGCAGAGAACTGATGCATTGCACAAGGAGCAGATGACCATCGAAATCATTATGTCACAAGATGATGTCACAGTTGGGTAGAAAGTAGAAAAAACTGTTAGAAANATGACCATCGAAATCATTATGTCACAAGATGATGTCACAGTTAGAAAGTAGAAAAAACTGTTAGAAACTGAGCTGAAGCCAGTGATTTATGTGATTTTTTTTTTTTTTTGCCACATTTTCTGTGAACACCTGACACTGGAAATATTTTGAGTGAAAATAAGTAAAAGAATAATAGTAGGAGTCCTTAAAAGGGAAACATAAATATTTATATTTAAGAGTTTATTGTGCATTTTTTTCCCACCACTTTAAATTAACCATGTCGTCACTTTCAGATGATTTATTCTATTTGTGAAAAATGACGTCAATTTCACTGCTTTCCCTCCCCATCCTGACTACTTTAGACATTATCACTTTTCACAAATAGCATAAAAATGACAAATCTAAAACTTTGAATGTGTCCCTGAAGACTCCTTGTAACAGTCCAGATTCAAGGAGTGTTAAGTATAGTGGTCTGGTCATTTCACAACAGGCCTGCAATGATTGCTGCANCTTTAGACATTATCACTTTTCACAAATAGCATAAAAATGACACAAATCTAAAACTTTGAATGTGTCCCTGAAGACTCCTTCTAACAGTCCAGATTCAAGGAGTGTTAAGTATAGTGGTCTGGTCATTTCACAACAGGCCTGCAATGATTGCTGCCTTTGTGAAAATGATTGTGTGCAGTTTTACAACATGAAGAGAAAAGCTTATTGAATTACATGCTGTGTACATAGATATAGAGGCAATTGCTTTTCTGCCGTGCACAGCAACATGCATTAATGAGCCTCAGCGTTAGTTAGCATTTGCTGCTACAAACAACACAGCAACAAATACAGCAAACGCGGACGGTTTTAATCGAAGAAAAACTAACCTCAAGTCGTTTTTGAGCTCCACCACCACATCCTTCCCCACCAGTGATTTGAAAAACGAGTAGAAAAGCTGGAAAAGAAAACGACATGATAACGTTGAGTTAGCATTTAGCTAACAGTGGATACATGCTGCACAGAGCCAGCACACACACGCAGGGAGAGAGAAGCTAACTACGGTGAAAGTCAGCCTTTCTCTCGGTCTTAATATTATATTTGATCATTACTAGGCTACAAACAAAAACTTAGGTTGAAATAGATTTCTTACCATTATTGCTGCTGGTTTCTGGTAGTGGTTCGTCTCGTGTTGATGATGTTTCACTTGCGTGTAACTCAGCGCCGGAACCTAATTGCTGCAAGTACTGAGTATCTCCACATGGGGGAGCTACAGGTGCGCTTACTGTTTTCAGGTGTGAACCGTGTGAACAGTTATGTTGACATGAAGTGGCTCATTACACGGAGCACGATGCCGGTACTGTGCAGTGTAATATGTAATAAAGTATCTCATGAACACTGTAGGATTACTTTTCAACTGTTTATTTATTGCTTATTATATCACTTTTAAACTAAAGCAGTGGTACTGAAAGTGATCCCCTCAGGGGTTCTTGAGGGGGTTCAATTGATGCTCTAGCAGAAAGGGGAATCATTTAATTTCACTATGATTCCATCCATGATTAACACCATGACAGAGTATAAGAGTATTTTGGTTATGGTTTTCATATAATGTAAAAGCCAAAAATCTAATCAGATGAGGGACCTCAAGACAAAATCGTAACAAATAGTTGTTTGTGGTCTGGATTGTGTCAGTTCAAGGGTTCTTGATGTAAAGTGTATCTCAGGTTATTTAATAGCAGAATTTATGATAATTGATTAATTGTTCAAATGCTCAGGTTTTGATGACTTTATATTTTTCACCAGCCTCCCATGATTTAAGCAGGACTAGGGTTGGATAACAGAACGTCCTCACTTTGCGCTGCAGTTCTTTAATGCAACAGCAGATGGAAGCAAATGATCGGTGAAACAGAATTACACCTTTTGATCTGGACTGTGGCTTAAAATTCATATTTATTCATAGCTTTATACCATTAGTGTAAACAGAAAATCTAAAGTGACAAAGTCTAATCAAGCTTTGATATTTATTTTTATTGGAACATTTATTGTACATTCTCATAGCAAACAACTCAAAGTATATGGAAGGTAACACTGTCTGGTAAACGTCCATTAGCTATAATATAGTGTAAAACTGTATACAACATTGTAATGAATTATTTATAAGCAGAGAGCGATTTCTAACCTAACCTTTTGAAATGCAAGCTTAGCAGAAATGAAAGCTGATAACGTGTTTCTAATGTCTACATAACAATAAATAGTTTGACATTTTAAGGAATGACATCAATTTGCTCCGATTCTCAGAGCCGCACCATCTCATTTTAGGAAGATATACTTTTAAAAATGTCAAACTATTCCTCATCAGTTATACATTTAGCAAAAGAACTGGCTGAAACCTTTACAGTGTGCTATGTTTGTGGAGATGCAGGGCAGAAAGCTGCACAGTCAGTGTTGACTGTGACCTCACTTCACAGGACGGCCCATCTTGGAAGCTTCAGGATACGCTGAGGAAAGACAGAATTTACAGCATTGTATGAATTATAATTGTCTGGGAACTTTATGAATTGTGACATTAAGAGAAGCAGAGTTTTCCTTACTGTCTTTGTGAGGCTGTGGCTGGCCGGGTCTTGTCGGCAGTCTGTGTTTGCTGGGGAGTTCGGAGCTTTCTCTGTAGTCTCTGGGTTTGGTGATTTGAGGTTCTGGCACGCCCGGTCGGCTCTTGGCGGGTAAAGGGGGCCGGTTGGCAATCATTCCCCCATCTGAACGAGAGGGCACTACCGGTTTCTTGTGCGCTGCGGAAAGTGAGGAGACGGTAGTCGTAGGATGTGGTTTGGTCTCGGAGCAGGTGTAGGAGCGGTTGCGAGGGGTGGGCACCGGGGGGCGATCGGCGTCCCCATCCGCTTGCTTGGAGGGTGTGAACATAGCATCTGGAGGTGTGAGATGGTCCTTCTGTGAAAGATCTTGATCCTTCACCCAACCGTGTGCTTTTCCCATTGAACCATAGAGCGGATTGTCAAACATCTCTGATGACTTTTCTTCCTCACCGCTATAAGACAATGTATTCGTTAGTTAGTTTCATCTACTACTGAATCATATCAGGTGGGTGTTTTCCTGAAACCGAACACACGTAGGCGACTGAAACTGAAAAAAAAAAAGTCAAAGCCACTCACGTTGGATTAAAAGGTTTTCCTGTGGGACTGCGGGTGCCTACGTCATAGCTGCACTTCTTAGAGTCTTTACCGCCTTGCCCGGCAATGGGGAGAGATTTTGGTGGCATGCTGTAACTCCAGCCTTTATCCCCCATATTACCACTTCTGTAGGACACTCCCATGTAACTCGGGTTAGAAATATCATGTGCATGGCTGACAGAAAACCTGTTAACCAGAAGACAGAGAATATCACAATAGTGGTAATCTTTATTAAAATAACCAACAAGGTGAAACAATGTCTTACTTGTTGGAGTCGCAGCTTTTGCCTTTTGAGGTGACGGGGTCATCCTTTTCAATTTTGATGAAATCTGAAAGTAGAGTAACATTAGAGTTGAGGCCACAAAAAGTGAAGTAGAAAAGCACCTATAGGGAAGTGTAGAGAAGTTGTAGATAAAAGATTGGTCAAAGATTACCGTAAAGCTTCTCAGTGGGCTTGACCTCAGATGTGTTTAGTTGGATGCCACCTGTCAGAACGCCTGTTTTCTCTCCATGGTGTGTCAGTGTGATATGAAACTCTGTGTAGCAGAACTGGGCAGCTCGCAGCGCTACACAGCCCTCCCCTTTGGAAATAATAACGTCAGGAAAGTGTAAGTATTGCTCAGCTCATACGCGTCTGTTACAAACCACACGTTCAAGTAAATTACCATAAGACTCGTCACAATCTGTCGACTTCACGCAGATGAGGATGTGCTGGTCCAAAAGGTACTCGGGGTCAGAGATTATTGGGGTGAGCTTGAAAAGATATTAAGAAAAAGACAGTAAATGATGATTGCTTGTTGCCAAAACTATAGTCAACTTCAACATAATAAAGCTACATCTTCACTTTACCTTAACTTGGTTGCCAAACCAAACTTTTATTGACCCATCATGTTGCTCTGTGTTTTCTCCCTCTGATGTCTTTACAGTTTCTGTGCACATTTAGAAAAACAATATATTTGCAATGATGACTTTTGCTTTTCTGCAACAGACAATTTAAAGAAATAGAACCAATCAAAAACAACCAGAACGTACTCTCCAAGCAGCTGGAATGATACTCGATGAAGAATTTGGTCTTTGATTTCGTAAACAAGGTGGCCACACAGTTCATGATCTGTATCCCGCCTTGTGGTGCACTGTTTGGATCTGAAATGATGATGGTGATTTGGAAGAGAAATAAAATGACATCATCACGTTGCAGGCTCGGGAGCAGGTAACACACAAACTCATTAGCAGTGAAGCAGTATCTTATTATATTGGCTATATAGTGCCTATATCAGCTGATCGTACCTTGCTTGGAGACAAACTGTGAAGCGACTCCCACTTCAAATGATGCAAATACCGGTGAGTGATCACTTGTCATGATGTCAGTAGTGCACCCTGTAAGTTAAATATTTTTACGAGATGAGCATGAATCATCATCGTATTATTAAAAACACAAAAATGGAAACAAAAATTGAAATAAAGGAATGTTTTTTTTAATGCACTCTGCTGCAGGAAGTGTAACAATTAAGCAGCTTTAATAAATCTTAAATTAGACGGCTCCTTCTAGAACCCTGATTTAGAAATTACAGACATAAAAATAAGCTTTACTGAAAATATTCACAAGAAATTACTCACCATAAGCTTGGCAGACAACATGAACCAGAGGGTATGACTTCCGCAGGACACGATCGCACCATGAAGGTAAATTGTATTTGGTCTGTAATTCAACACATATACATATTCTAAGTATTGAATAAAACAGACTGTGATTGTACTAAAAGAAATTGCACTTGAAGACCTAAGAATCATTCTTTATGCAATATTTCAAAACACATGGGGTGTCCCAAAACTTTTTTCCACCATTGTACATTTAAGATATAGGTATGTGGGAGGTCGTTTAATATGTGTGTAACACTGTGGTTTCCACACTACATCTGACTCATCAAGGCTTACCCCTGTAGCTTTGGCCTTTGTGTATGCGTATTTCTCTCGCGTGTCTCTTTCAAAGCGATACGTAGGAGGGAATGTGATTTCCTCTTCATCTACAATCAAAAAAAAATGAACAAGACATTGGATATTGATATATTTATGTAGAATGGATCATTCAATAATGCAAACAGAACACATTAGTTAAAAAAGTTAGGATAGTAATTGTGAATGTGCTGTATGTTTTGTGTTGGTGGTGTTTTGATATACTGAGGAGTTTTCTCTACGTGCTGATTCACAACTTACCAAAATGCAAAAAGACCTTTCCATCATTCCGCTCCATACTGAGCTGGTCTTTGCTGAGGAGTTCCTGGTACTGCTGGTGTTTGATCTTTGTCACAATGTTCTCAGCTTCCTGCGAAGGCAACCGGTACACAGAAGTGACTTTTCCTGTGTCACAGCTGAGAGCTCAAGACACATAACAACCGGCCCACTCCCTTCTGCACCAGTCATACATTTTCATTGAATTACAACACTGCTAAATTTTTGATTCCTGATGTAAATGTTAAGTCAAATATGCACAAATATTTTGACACATTTCCTAAAATTGCATATGTAAAAAAAAAAAGAGTATACAGTTGAGAAGATAGCTAAAAATAAAAACTTTTCTAAAACTGTGTGGGTTCATAATTCAAAGAACATATGTGTCGTCTGTGGTTGCAGTTTGTGAGCTACAACTTACTGTAGATGGCAATTCAACCCTATAGTTCAAATCACCAAGCCAAAAGAGGTGGGTGAACTGATGTGTGATATCAAACGGATTGAGCTTCTTATCTCCCAGACTCAGAAATCGCAGGATGTTGATGAAGTTTTGATTGCGTCTGCAAAGAAAGCAAAAATGATTGTAATAACATCATAAATTACCATTTCAGGAATAGATATTTACTTTAAAAGTGACGTGTAAAGAATTTAGTGGCATCTAGCAGAACAGACTTGGAGAAACTTTGTTCATGTATGTTTAATTAGAGTAATATCACCTGAAAATAAGAATGCTTGTGTTTTTTTTTGGTTTTTGTTACCTTAGAATGAACCCTTTATATTTACATTGGGAGTGGGTCCTCTTCCACGAAGCCTACCATGTTGCGCAACCATGTTTCTATAGTAGCCCAAAACAGACAAACTAAACACTGGCGCTGAAAAGTTGACTGTAAGTTCTCCTACACGCTTTTAAAGAGAAGAGATGCCACTAAATTATACAGACTGCGCCTTTAATCTTTTAGAGGAGCATTAACTGTGAACTACAATAAATTAAATTATTCCAGAAAAAAAGTGTATGTTGAAAAGTTGAAAAATTAAAAGTGTAAAAAAAAAAAAAAAAGCTTTAATCTTTCTTTTAACCTCTTTATGTTTCAAACACTAAACACCTTTCTCTTTCTACTCTTTCATTATCTATCTGTTTTTTCAACAACTAACATTTCTTTGTCACGCTTCTAATTTCACCAAGGCCTGATGAGTCTATTAAGGTCCACAGTAAAATGAGTGGCTGGTTGAAGTTGAACTGAACCACATACCACAAACTTCAAACGCATTAACTTTTTCAGTTTGCTAAGCTTGCTTTGTCCAAAAACTACACCGTGAGTACATGATTTGTGCACTGCTGTAAGACCACTGTGGAAACTCTCTCTTAACAGTAGCCATTTTCATTTAAGGACATGTGACATGCGCGTGTTCAGGGAAAACAGAAAATAGAAAAATAATTTCATGTGTACCAAAAAACCAAAGGGAGGGACTTGGAGAAATAGAATTAGATAAATAGGAGATTTTTTACAGCACTAACAATATTATTTAGTGCTGTACTTAGTTATATATTTGACTTGTTTAATAGTCTTCTACTACATTTTGTCAGTACTGAGTATGCTTTCAGCCTCCTGCAGCACAATATGCAAATGTTACCACTACAGTACAAAAACTCTGTAATGCTAAAAGTGTGATTTTTCTGCTCACCTGAGCTTCTTCTCACTTCCAGAGGTCAAGTGACTGTTGACAAAACAAAAGGATGTACCGTTGAACATGAAGGACACTCCAACCGCTCCCTTGTTTCCTACAAAATAAATGTTAGAGTGAGTACTGAGAGGTCTTTATTCATAAAATGTTAATGTCAGGTTATAAAAGGCCTACGGAGAAATGGAACTGCTTACCCAGAGTGTTGGCAATCCCTGTCTTTACACTGTCTGAGAAAATGTGTGAGATCCTGTTTTCATGCTCAGGTTTTGCCAGGACAATAATCCGAATGTTCCACAGAGTGTGAATCGCTACCTAGATGTTAGAAGATGTGTGATACATTACTACACTGCACCTGCATTAAGTTACTTAGTTCTTATGACAGTCACTCACTTGTTTAAAGCTGATGTTTGTGATGTCCCTCAAGGCTCCTTTCACTGTGTATACCCAGTCTCTCTCGCCCAAAGGATCCTCCTGTGTCCCGATGACGTAAAAATCATGTGGGATGTGATCTGCGGTGTCATCTCTGGTCTTCCCTTGGCCTTTGCACTGGAACCAGGAACTGATGTTGTGAGGGGGACCAGCATTTCCTGTGTGGATTTATGAGGAAGTCTTTCACTGTTGCATTACATTATTCAAATGACTTTGGATATTTAACAAGTCAGCATTGTTACCCATGTTCCAGGTGCCAATAAACACAGAGATCATGTCTGGTTCCGGCTTTTCAGAGTGTTTGTTCTTCATTTGTTGAAGAAGCTGACAAAACCCCTCTCTTTTCTGGTGACATAGAAGAACAACATTACAAACAACGTACCACGTAAACTGTACTTAAAATTTCAAAATGAACCTAAATTATGACCAGGTTTTCAGACTGATGTCAACTAGACTAAAACTATTTATGATTAGATTAAAATGATTACCTTTGTGTCATCAAACACAAACTCCTTCCGCAAAATCTTCTCTTTTTCTGTCTCCACCACAATGACCAGTTTGGCATGCATTTTCTGGGATTTCACCAACTGTAAGACTGAATAAAAATTTACAATACATTTATTTAAATGTGCAGTGTTAATGTTTTACAGCAGCTGTTAAACAAGCTTAACAGTCTACTGCCATGCTAACAGATGTATGAGGCTGTGCTCTGAACTGAATGCTAATATGCTAATAACATGCTAATATGCTGACAATGACAGTGTTGACATATGTAAAAATGTGTTGTTGGTATCTCTTAGTTAAAAAATTATTATGATAATACAGATATGGCAGCATGGGACTGTTTGTAGACTAGTTATAACAAGACACTACAGGATACATAGCCAAGCCCTAACCCAACAGCCAAAGTAGGATACACAGGTAGGGTCATGGAAGTCCATCCAATAGTTGTTAAGAACTTTCCATTTGGACCTAAGTGGTGAATTACCTGACAGACAGATCGCCATTGCCACCCATTGAACAATACATTCTGGCAGGGTTAGATTACAACCATGCCAGAAGAGAATATAATTTCTTACTTTTATTGTGCACAAAGTATTTGTCTTCAGGACCATCTTTTGACTTCTTAAAGTAGATCTTCCCACTTTCAACATCCACTTTCAAGAACATCTTTGTAGAAATACCAAGAGATTCTTGTTTGACCTGTAAGAGAATGAGGAAGTCGATCAAAGAAAGTAGAAGCCTCCAGAAGTGTTGGTTCATTTCATGTTCCCGCCAATAACCAATTTAGAGACGCACCTCAAACGTAACAACTGGTATGAGAGAGTTCCGATGTCCTCCTTCATATCCAACGGACTCGAAGATGGCACTTTTAGCCTGACAAAAATAAACAAAGAACCATCATGGCATTTTATAAGTGATGTCATCTTTTGGTATGTTGGTAACTCAGCATCAGTCAATGCTTCAATGCTGGATGGTAAAACGATCACTGGGACTTTACCTTATCTTCTATTGAGTAGATCAGTTTTGTCAGCTGCTCAAGCCTAAAGGATACAGATTGACCTGAATCGGCAGACATCTGAAAATAAAAGAAAAGATATATAATGAGAAATATTTTGTTTGTGTTTTAAATACTGCTTCAATAGAATCAATATGGGCACCCACTTGTCTTGGAAAGTGTCCAATCCCTGGGGAGAGCTGTTGGTCCAACGTTCTATTAAAGATCTCCAGAGCTGGCAGAATGCGGAAAATTTCACTACGTCACAAAAAAGATAAGTGTGTGTGGTTAATTTATCTGTGAGCATCAGGAAGTCTGAATTTATTCTGTTGACCATTAACTATAGCCTACCTGTTTACATTCTTGCAGATAGCCATTGTTAGCTTCTTTAGGCCAGGGAGGTTGGGGTTTCCGTTCTGTAGGTGGTCAATATCCGAATAGATTGAGTTCCTGAAGTACTCTTGGATGGCCACTTGGTGTTCCTCTTGTACTCTG